>JBBMKD010000067.1:5011275-5031645 GCA_037834095.1 Argya squamiceps | reverse complement strand
GAGAGGAGAGGAGAGGAGAGGAGAGGAGAGGAGAGGAGAGGAGAGGGGTGCTCAGTGTCTGAGTGCACAGCCCTTTCTCTGGACATGCAGGCAAACCTCACAAAGGGCTGTGGTAAACAGGGAATAAAGTTCATCAAGTGTTTGTAGAGGTATGAGGGCACCAGAGCTCATTCACTGAAATTCCCTCCATTTTTCCCTTTATCTGAGGTTTATAACCCTGTGTGAGCATTGATCTCACAGACTATCTACACAATTTAAACATGAGTGTGGATAACACCTGAAAAAAAAAATCATATAATCCTAAAATTGAGACCAAATCCAAGTTTCACCAGGCTCTGAGGGTTCCTCCAGATTTTTGCCAGTGTGAGTGGTCTCAGAGGGTTCTAATGTTAGTCAAGGACAGCACAGTAATGGTCCATTAATTAGCCAGTTTCTCTCAACACCCGCAGTGCAGTTTTATTACCCATGATGGCAGCCAGCAATCTGCCCTGGGAATCAGGTGAGGGAGTGTTCTGCTTGCTGAATAATCCTCATCTCTGACTACATCTGATGAAATCAAATCTATTCCATACATCTTTCTCACCACCAAATATTCCTGAACTAGGAATTAAAAAAATAAAAGAAACATCCCAGATAATTTGTTTTAATACATGACCTCCACTTAGTTCAAAGCCTCCCACAGCCACATAAGAAAACCTACAACAAGAGAGACCTGGAGGGTTTTCTAAATTAATAATTTTTTTCTAAAATAAACTCAAAGATTATTATTAGTTTTTTAAATTGCATCATGGAAGTTTTGCTGTCACAACCCAACCACAGCAACATCACCCCAGTTACTGTGAGAAGTATGTGGTACACTCCTATTTATGTTCCAGTGAAAGGTGTAACTGGGGCATGTGGATAAACATATCCAAACTGATTTTAAATATCTGGTAATTTAGCACAGTGCTATGAACACCTCATTGCTCCTCTCCTCTTCCCCCACCTCAGAGCTGCCCCAGCCCCCAGGATTGAGCTGGGTCTGCCCCAATGTGAGACAAGAGCTCCACTCATCCCCCCCCTTCCTAAAGCACCCTTTATGCTGCCTCATATTCCCTTTACCAACACAAAGTGAAACATGAGGTTCTGGATCTCTCCTTATGTTTAAAAAGTTACATATTTCAAGAATTAACATCTACAATTTTAATGGATTTCCTTTTTTTAAGGAAGAGGGTAACAATAACTTCTAGTCTGAAAAAGCAGGGAGAGATAAGTGAAGTACAAAGTTAGAAAATCTCAGTCAATTAATTGTCAATAGTAAGTCCTATAAAATTAGTAAAAAATATGTAAGGCAGGTTTATCCTTATGAAGATAAGTGCAAAGGGGAGTGTGCTGTGTTATTCTTCAAGTGAATCAATATTTTGACAAAGCTGATATTTACACTCACACATTTCAAACCCTTTGATGCCCACGTGGGAATTGGCCTCACAAACATGGGTTGCCAAATGCATATTCATTAACCTCAGAACTGGCTAATCCAATAAATGAAAGAAAGAAAGAAAAAGAAAGAAAAAGAAAGAAAGAAAAAACAACCCCACACAATGCTCTGGTAGCATGCTTATGGAGTCATTTATTGTAAACATGATCCAAGTTGCTCATTCCAGATGTGCTACTAAAAGCTTAAAAACCACGGGCATTGCTTAGCCCCAAGTCAAATCCTGCACAAAGAAAGGGCCTTCAGGCCAAGCCAAATGGAAAAAGGGAATTAGAAGGATGTTACTCATTCATTACTGCGACTTTAATCACTTAGGGGCCCAATTAAGTATAAATCATTAGTATTAAGTTACTTTATCCAGGACCCTTTATAACACACATGGCTGGGTTTGGAGGGCTCTCGGTGGCTAGATGGAGCGTGAGCTGAAAAAGGCAGTCAGATGTTGGGTTCCCCCCTCCCTTTCCCTTTCCCCCTTGCTATGAAATTGATAAATGAAGGCTGCATTCTAGGTGCAGCAGTAATTTCTGTGGTGCAGTCAAGTGCTAGGTCCCTTGTCTCCTCCGAGCAATGAGGCCACCATCCCCTTTAATGCCTGAGCCTTCCCCTGGGCTGCTGGAGGGCCGGACCAGAACCAGGCACGGATTCATTTCCATGCACAAATCCCCAAGGAGGGAGCCCTTTATTCATTAACAGATTCATCCTTTCCTGAGGAAGGAGGAGGAGGGAATAGAAAAGTCAGGAGAGAAAGTGGCTTTCATCCCTGTCCTGGTCCCTGCCTGCAGTTACTGCCTGCATCTCTCCTGAGGAGCAAAGTGATTTTGGGGCATGTGAAAAAAATGATGCAATGGCATCTTCTAAGGTCCTTTCCTCTTCTCTTCCTTTTCCCCCTCATCTTCCCAGGGATAAAATTTCCCCAGTGGCCTAGATCACTGTCTCGGAAGCATATTTCCTTCTAATCGGTTTTACAGCTCTTTTAAAGTAATATGTCAGATCATTTTCTCCATATACATAGTTAATGAAAGTAACCCTACAAATTCATTTTAAATAGATGGAAGTTGTTATAACCCTGATCTGGAATTTATTACATTCATTACAATCTTGCTGAAGTAGGTAATGTAATGGACTATTACTTTTATTATCTTTTTAATCCCTCGAAATTATTAGGAACTGACTAATATTTGGCATCACCCTGTTAATGTTTAAACAGAAATTGATATCTGCATTCATCTAATAAATGATGGGATCTTTTTTCTGCAAAAGAACTAAAGCTGGTGACTCTTTTTTTAAACTGAACTAGGCCAAAAGATTCCTAAGTAAAATCATAAACCGACAATATGATAATTTTATTAGATCAGCTCTTTTATCAGGTTATGAGAACATTTTCCAGAACATTTTCATGGCTCCTGACTGCCCAGAGCACAATCAGGGCCCCATCAGTTTCTGTGAGGGCTGGATTCAGATTTTATTTCAGCAGCTTTGATACAGCTTTTTTTTCTGCTGACCAACAGAAGCAAAGTACTTCATAAACCCCCTCCCGCCAAGATAAAATTTCTTACACACAGTGTTTTTCAAGGTTCCATGCTTTAAACTGGCCTCCCCAAGCTATCACATGTTCAGTAACGCAGTGATCAGTCCCACCTCTGATATCCAACAGGATGTGGTGTGCAATTCACAACACAAAGGTTCAGGTGCTTCCTCCTCCTCTCCCTCGCCCCCTGCTAGTGACACTTGCAGGTTCACACAGAGTGCATTTCCTCTGGCACCCGAGTGAGAGGCTGGGCGTTGCATCACCCCTGGCTGGGTTCAGGAGCTCTGGGTGCTGTTCCAGGTGACAGACAGAGCACAAGCACGTGGTGGGAGCTGTCCAGGGCTCACATGTGTGTGTGCACAGCCTGGCCAGGGGGAAAAGCTCTGTCAGGAGGGACTGAGGTGGTGCCACAATGTCCCTTGGGGCCCTGGACTTTCCACCAGGAGTGATAGGGACTGCACTAAAGCCCTCACCTGCCAAAGCAGCCATATCTCCATGGGGATCTGTGCACACGGATCTCCCCGGGAGAAGCTTCCTGCTCTGGGGAGGTTACTGCAGGTCAGCTGCAGCCTCAGTGCCATAAGGACAGGAGCGGGGGCTTGACATTTTCCATGAGTCCCACTAAACTGGGACCAGTGTCACTGATCATCTGCTGCAGTTGTGTCACTCACTCTGCCAGGAGTAGAGTTCAGTTCTATTTGAACAGTGTTTTCACTTTTCCATACAAAATCTATCACCTGGACATTATCTCTGGCTAAAGCTGCCCAGAGACATCTGAACAACAAAGTCCCATTTTTGGGAATTATTTAGACAGAGACAGTAACAGTGCAAACAAGTTTCTGATGGGATTAGTGAAAGCACCTCGATTTTATTTTACTTTGGTAATGATGAAGGTGGTTTTGAACCTCACATAAAACACCTATTTGTACTTTTGGAAAGCTTTAGACACCTTGAAAATGAGGAGTAGAAGTCACTTCTAAAATTGCACAAATAAATCTGACCCTTTGGCACTGCCAGAAATGTTCCCCAGCATGCAACCTTTGAAAATATCCAAATTATATTTTAAGATTTTTAATCTGTATCTCACAAGTGCTATTAATATTCATTATGGATTAAGGCCAGAATGAAGACAACAAAAAGCTCTTTGGAGTTTCTTTGGAGTAAAACCTGTGTTTTGCAGCACAGTGCAAGGGAAAGACAAGAAAATTTCTTTGGACGGTAGCCCTAAAAGCCAGCTACTGGGATCTATGTGTTCATATACATTAGAAAGACCTTTTTATTAGTATACAGGTGACAAAATGCACAGAGTTGGTGGCATGATAAAAGAACTAAAGAGGGAACTCACAGCATGGTTTATTTTTAATTGAGTTGAAAAATGAAAAATATAAAAATTTAGACACAACACTGAAAGAGAAACATTTTCTGCAAATTGAACCAGCTGAAATGAATATTAGATAATAGATATATTCACAGAGGTAAAGAACACTGGGACAAAACATGAAAGGCAAGTAGACAAGTGCCAGCTTTCAGTGAAAATGATGAAAATTTTAGCAGGAAGATCCTGCTTGGTGTGTGATTATGGGAGTTTTAGGAATAATGTAGAAACAACCAACCTGCAAGGTTTTACCTGCAAATATTCACATATTCAAATATCACTGAGTGTCCAGTACTGGAGAGCAGCTGGGGTTACAGATGCAGCTGGGCTCTCACTGCTGGTTATGGTGGCCCTGTGCCAGTTTGTACCAGCTAAGGATCTGTCCCCAACATAATCATGTTTTGTCCTCAAATGTCCTCTCAAAGTTCAATCACCATTTTTATCATGTAGAGCTGAACATTCTGGATGTACTGACCAGAAAAATCTCTGAATCATGTTGGTGGCCTTAGCTCTTAGACCTGACAGCCACAAAAGATGTGGCAGAAAGAAGCTATTTCCTTCTGTACTCCTAAATACATTTTAAAAATATGTGCCTTTTAAGTCTGCCTACAGATTGTAAAAAAATAAAGAAATTACTAGATTTTGGTGGCTGGCTCACAGAAAAGCAAGCCTTTTTGATGCACATTTGGACAAATATTTTCGTGTCTCACATTGCTTTATGATCTGCTGCTGAGATAGAGTAAAAGGAGCAAAAGAAAAGAATACTTTTTTTTTTTTTTTGGTATTCCAAATACTGCTTTAATAAGACTGAAAGTCTCTCTTTTTTTCTCTTTATAGCCCTACAGCAAATAAATGGAGGTGTCAGCCCAACACCCTTGTAGGTTTAAACTGAATGGAAGTGTCCTTTTGAAAAGCTTGTTCTGTCTGACAGTTCTGAATGTGCTCCTATTGCAGTTCCTTTGAACACCCATCTTTTCTGTGTTGGTGCTCTGCTGACATGGCTTTTCGTTGAGTTAAAGATTAACAGAGTGCTGCAGAATGACAGGACTTTGTGATAACTTAATTGCATGAAACATAGTTGTTCCTATGCAAATCAGAGCGTAATTGGTCACTAAGAAATTACTCTGCCTGTATAAAGATGGCAAAATGGATTTTGGACACATGTGGGAATAATCTGTTACCTTTTATCATACTTGAAAAACATAGTTCATAGTTTTTATGATGAGTGTTAGACATGCATTTCATGCCATGAAAGTATTTGATTATGTACATTAAATATCAAGTCTGAGAGCTCTAAAGCCTCCTTCATTTTAAGTGTATTTTAACTGCTGACATTGGAATTAACATAACAATGTGGGAGCTCTGCAATAGATTTATGAATTGTGAATCCTAATGGACATACCTTGCAAAGGTCCCAGGGTATTTACCAGCCAGAGAGGACATGGCAGAAACTCTTTTAAATGAGAAAACACTGAAGAAACTGCCTGAAATGGTTTCTTTATTACAATTAGGTTTGTGTAAGAGTAAGTACGGGATTATAGCATCATCTAAAAGAGTACCATAAACCAGGCAGGAAAATGATATTCCAATCACAGAAAGGGGACCACTCCAGGGCAATTGCTGCAGCTCTGCCTGAAGGTCTGTGCTAAAGAGCAAATGGAAAAACAAGGTTAAGAACTAAAGAGGTGTGTGATGACCACGGAATCTTTACCAAACTATTTAGCACTTCACCTTCAACAATAGCTGGGTATCATAAACTGAATTACGTGAGCCAAGCCCTGTCTCGTGTGGAAAGGGTGCAATTACAGCACATCCCATCCTTCTCCCCAGTGCTTCACTGCAGAGCTTCAACACTTTAGGAATGCTAAAGCACAACGGAATGGAAATGGGATTGGAACAGAAAGAGGCTCCCGAAATGAACTGTACGCAGCCCGTTGTGTTGGCATGATTGATACTGGAGCATGTAGGTGTAATGAAACTGATGCTGTCTCTTCTGCACCTGTGATTTATTGAGTACAAATTTAAGATGAGAAAAGGCCCCATACCGGGAGCTGCATCTTCCCCCTCAAAGAGGGTATGGTCATCCATCACCAGCCATTGCAAAAGGCCCAATAGTGAGCGGCTCATCAGATGAGCCAATAGTCTCTTTGTTGGGATTCCTAACAAGTGTTGGATCAGCAAAAGTCTATTTAGGCTGGTGGACCTTTCAAGACCAATTTGTAGTGGGTCACTGATTCTGCTAGTGTATTATCTTCTTTACTACTAGTACCAGTTGGGCAAGCAGCAAAGATTAATGATTTTAGCTGCCGACTGTTTGTGGCAATCTACTGCTTCTGGACCAAAGATTAAGATTTTTTTGTGCTTTACTAGAAAGAACACACCTTTTATCTGGGACCCATTTTGATTTGCTGAGTTCTGTACAAATACTAAAAGAAAAATAAAATAATGGGCACCTCTAAGTTGCCTTTTTAATGGCAATGAAAAGGATTTTTTGCTGGTGCATAGCACAAGAGAAGTGGGTTTTGAAATGGAATGATAAAACTCAAAGCTGAGGGTAAGTTTTGTGCTCATTGGCATACAGAATATGGTGGAGCACAACTCTCTGCCTCATCCCTCAGCACACAGTGTTGGAGAAATCCCAAGATCTCCCTACTTCTTAAAGGAAGGGAAACAAGGGAAACTAGACTCTCTATAGCAAGAGCTCATTTTCCAGACTTGTATTTCATTATTTCACACAGCAGAAATTCCCTTTATATTGGACTTAACCATGGTGCAAAGTGACTCAAATCCATTCCAGTGACCTGAATCTGTGGTGGGATCCTTTGGCTTCAGGGGAGTTCTTGGGATGCTGAGTGGCTTTGGCCACTTTCGAAGCCACTTTCTCTGTAAGAGAATTCCAAAATGAGAATGTTGAGCCTGTGATATCATGGTAGAACTAAATGAGACTCTGACTGACGACTTCCAAAAAAGCAAACAAGGTGTTGGAGAGACTTTGATTAAACATATCTTTTCAGATATGTTATCTAATGTGATGTTATCTCACTAGCATAGTAATAAACTCATGTTCCAAGCTCAAGAGGTTGGATAGTAGGACTCTGGGCAATTCTAGAGAAATGCCACTGCCTCCTTAGAAAAATATGAGACCTGGTACTACTCAGCTCCCTGGACAAACCACTGCTGAAGAAATTAGAAGTGGAAGTATAATGACAACTAAATGACTGCTGTTGGAAAGGAGAAGGATAAAAGAACCCTAAAAATGGTAAAAACAGCCCAAACCACAGCACTTCTAAAAATCCTGGTCCAAATTTTCTTTATGAGCATTATTTGCTTATTCCAGTGTGATTTGCCAGAAGCTTCCCATCAGCTGTAGAGGAGAAAAAGAGCAGGTCAGCAGAAGGATGTGAGCAACCAGGAATAAGACAAAGGTACAGAAATCAGTGCAATTCCTGCAGGAATTATTCTTCACAGAGGGCTTTGACTGCAGATGGATTAGGGCTTGTGGGTGAGCTCAGGGATGTCCTGTGCACCCCTGGGAAGTTGAAAACATGGCTCAGGAGTGTTTCCAAAGGAAAGCCCAGGATTTTCCCTCAAGTGAAAAACAGGACAAAGCACCCGAGTGCATGAAAAATGCACTCATCAAGGATCTAATTTTTAAAAGGAAGAGTTGTATAAACGACCTAATAAAAAAGTGATCTAATTGTTTCCACAACTGCTCCTGAAATTGCCAAGGCCTTTTCTCCTTGCTTGTCATTGTTGGTGGAGTCATAAATCACAGCCCAGGAGATCACTCAGCTCCTGACAATCTGCAGCCATGCTACCAGGTCCTGTGTTCAGCCAGGCCACGAGCACTGACAAGCTGTTACTTAAGCAGCTGACAGGTTCAAAATAGCACAAACTACAAGGATTTTGCCAAGTAAATAGATTTTAATTTATTTTTTGTGTGCTTATCTTCTGCCCCTGTTGCAAGCACTGTCAGAAAACATGGCACCCCCTGTAGGTGCTGCAAATTCCCATGATGACGTCTAACATGGATATGAATTCTCCACAGTGCTATTTCTTGAAATATTGATGCAATTTCATAAAGCAGGTAAAGTTCTCTGGCTTTGAAGGACATTTATTAAAAAAAAAAGTCTTCTATGTGTTAGATGGAGGGTGTTTTTTCCTCCTTCAACCACTGAAACAGGTTTTCATCAAAAAAGAAAACCACTGAAAGCTGAAATTTACAACTCACACCTTGAAATATTTTGGTGTCTGTCTCTCTGGACTTGCCCTTGGTGGCCCTTGGATGCTGCAGCCTGCATGTTTCCTGGAAGCAAGATGCTGCAGCCAGGGCTCCCCTGGCTGGGATCAGCAGGGAAAGCTGCCTGTCCCACTCTGCTGCAAAGCAAACAGCACTTCTGGCCACAAAGAAAGGGTGATGACAGACATATTTTACATCCCAGCTACCCAAACAACAGTAGGTGTTTCACAAATGGGATCCTTTGGCTGACAAACTCCCTTCTCTCTTTTGTTCCCCCAACAAAATTGAGTTTGCTCTCTTTGTGTCTGTATCCCATTCCCTGGTCAGCCTCACAAACGTGTTTTGACATTGCTCAGTGAACCTGGGCCATATTTTAAACACACAGTTGTGGAAACTAGAGTGCATCTGGCACTGCAAAACACCACACTGGAATTTCTTCTCTCGTATCAACAGCAGAAAATACCCTTCCTGAACAACTTCACAAATAATCACACAATTCATAAAGTTCAAACTCATTCCTCTAGGAACTCTCTTGGATTTAATGACATTAAACTACCAATTTGATGGTAGTTACTAAGCTGAACCCCTAACCAAACCCCTTTGGCAGTCATTCATTTTGGGATGGTCATCCCATAGGCTGCAGCTTCTTTCTTTGAAGAAACTCTCCCATGCCCAGGGAAAGTAATAAAACCAGTTTTTTCAATGAATCATCAGAAGGTGACCTAACCTTTGCTCAGGAGGAACAAGCACCTGACAGAAAGCTGGGGCCAAGGAATCCACCTTCCTTAGCCATGCAAGAGATACGAAGAGTTGAGTTAGTAACTGAGCATTGGCAAGGGCAGAGCTGGTGTTGTGGTGAATTTCTAACTCTGCTACATTGGAAAATAAATGGGGAGTTACCTGTGGGGGAGTAAAAGTTGGACAAATTTCTTCATAGAGGGAAAAGAGAAGAAAAGGGAAGGGAAAAAGAGGATTGTAGTGATCTCACAGTGCAGTGGTTTTGGGTTTCTTTGGGTTTTTTTGTACTCCAAACACAATTTTGGCCTGGTTCCATGAAGCCTTGGTGCACAAGGAGAGGACACTGGTGGGCAGTGTGCTAGGTGGGGGCCAAAGACTGAGCTTGGACTTTCCCAAAACCTTGGCTGGAGAGCAAAGCCAAGTAACTCCTCACGGCCAGGAATGGGGAGGATATATTTGTGGGAGAGCTACATGTTGCAGGACCCTTTTCTGTGCCCTCTCAACTCAGGTACAGAAGAAAAATATGTTGTTTGCAGATAAATCCATTGAAAGTCAAGTCCTCCTGCTTGTGTAGGCTTTGCAAAACAAACAAATAGACAATAAATGCAAGGATTCTCTGCAAACACACCACAGTAGAAACTGTAAGATTTTGCTTTCTTTCTCCTTTAAGCAGATCATTAATTCATCCAAGTTCAGACTTGGATACAGGTTTTTTTCCCTGCTGAATTCAAAGGCAAAGTGCACAGCTGGCCCAGACTCCAGCCTGCTCTGTGCAGAATCGACCTGCCTTGGAGGAAGATCAGATCTCTGCTCCTGGTGCTCAGCAGCCACAGGGAAACACGAGGGCAGCTGCTCTGGAGCTGTGACACCGTGGGGCATCAAGCAGAGCTGAGCAGAGACACCTGGGGAGGACTCAGGGACACCTGACACCTGTCACCCTCATTCCTGAGCAGAGACTGAGCCCCTGTGTGTGTGAGGGCAGCCCAGGGCAAAGGCTGGGTGCACACAGAGCATCAGCTTCAAAGAGCTGCTGTCAACATCACCTTCCTGCAAAGCAGAGAGGCACTGCAGGGCAAAGGAGCAGCCCTTTATATTCATCTTTATTTAGGTGTTTGCTGGTTGAACATCCTAGTAATACCCCAGCTCTTCCACAGGAGATTTTTAGGCACTTCCACAGGATAGTTTTAGCCTGTAACTCTTCTTAATTAAAGAGGTCAAATGGCATGACCGAGGCCAGGGAGGAAATTAGTAGCAGAGCAAGAAAACCTGACTCTTCTCCCTCACCCCCCCCAGTTCCATTAATTGCCCAAACTTGTGGATGACTGAACTTAAGGAAACCAACAGGAGTTTCAGTGGTTTGAAGGTCAGGCCCAAGCACAGCAAAACCCTGGGGCTCAAGTGTGTTTGTCCTCTCCCTCCCCTGCAGCAAGTGTGTATTCCAACACCCTCAGCAGAGGAGGTTACTCCTTCAATGGAGTCCCTTGAATAAAGAGATGCTTCTGGGAGCATACTGAGCAAATGGGTTATTTTGAAAGGACAAGTTAGCTCTATAATTTGCCTTCACAATGTGTTCTGCACTCTAATTACAAATGCAAACACAGTAATTGAGAACAGCATCATAAAACTCTTAAGGAAGCCATAAGTGATATAATACATGGACATGTTTACCATTTGGTGCAGCAGGATGCCTCTGTGATGTTTTCCCCATGTTTAAACAGGGTGGAGATTTGCTTTTCTTTCATAAAATTAATTCCATGGCAGCAATTCTTCCCTCAGCCTCCCCTCTCCTGAGCCTGTCTCAATTAAAATACAGCTTTCAGAAAACATCTCTTCTTTTTTCTCAAGTGAGAAAAAAACCTCTTTCTCTTTTGAAAGATATAAAGTTGTTAACTCAAGCTATTCCAAAGGGAAGAAAAAAGGGAAAATATTAGTGTGTTCTGTGCCTATGATGTCCCACTCTTGCCTGCAACAGTGAATAACACATCAGAGTGAAGTGTAGAAAGGACTGGGGGGCTGTACTGCTACTCCCCCTCCTTAACTGTCCTTGGGGAGGCTTCAGCCCTTCTCAGGGTTCACAGGTAGGTCCCCACAGAGTTTTTCCTTCAGGTTCCCACTGCCTGGATAGTGCAGGCAAGAAGTGGCTCTTGGTGCTCTTCACCCACTGACTGCCCTGTGCTGGGCTGTGGAGAAGAGTCCAGAGCTCCACTTTTTCCCAGTTCAAGGAAGGTGAGCAGCTTAGGCCAGGGAATGGTCAGTGAAGTCAGGCAGGCTGCCTGCAGACTGGCTGAGAGCTCTCTGCCTGGATGGACAGGAGGGTCAACAATACTCAGCGCTCCCACACTCCTGTCTTCACACACTTTGCCCTTCTACACCTCCTTTTCTGTCATCTCTTGGGTGATCCTTCCCATATCAACCTGGGGTCCTGCTCCAAACAAGGCTTCAAAGCAAGGCAAAGTCCAAGGGCCTCAAAAGCCTTCCCAGATAAAACCCAGAGAAGTGGAAAACCAAATATATCAGTTACACCCTCTGTAAAGCCCCTTTGGGATGCTGTGTGGTGGGGAGGAGTGACCAGGAGGATGCACAAACACCTCAGGGGAGTCCTGCAAGAGGAGCCAGGCAGCAGCGCCAACAAATAAACTGAGAGAGGATCAGGGCTGAGTGTGCACAGACAGGATCCTACAAGCTCACCTAAGCTTAACAGCTGCTAAATAACATGACAAATCATGTGATTCAAAGCAGAACAGTTCAACCTGCCTTTCGAGATCAATGAAGACGTGTGTCCTCTCTGCAGCTCGCTCCGGCTCCCACGTGCACACCCCGTCTCT
Source organism: Argya squamiceps (assembly GCA_037834095.1). NCBI lineage: Eukaryota > Metazoa > Chordata > Aves > Passeriformes > Leiothrichidae > Argya > Argya squamiceps. Next base: position 5,019,465 of record JBBMKD010000067.1, on the reverse strand, counting down.
TTAGATTTGCTGAAAGCTGCTATGGCCTGATTTTCAGAGGTGCTGAGTGCCTGCAACTCATCATGACAGGCTATACATCAAATCCATCACCTCTTGGGAAACTTGATTACCCTGGTGGAAACCCTCATTTCAAGCGTTTAACTGGTTCCTACTGGTTTCAGCCGGTCAGCTCGGTTTTGGAATGGATCACTCAAGTTTGGGCTGTACTAGTCCTTCAGGAGAAATAAATCCAAATCCATGTAGACCAGTGAAGGAATCCACTAGAAAGGTATCAATTAAAAGAAAAAATAATGCTATTTTTGAAGCATTGAACCAATAAAAATAACTCACACTTGGCTGGTTAGAGCTGTTCATCAGGTGACTTGCTGAACAGATGTCTCCAGCTGGGAATTCTTGCATGAAATTCTCCATCTTCTCCTTTTTTTATAAAAGTCAGTTATTAAAGAAGTACATTAGAGGCTTGAAACATGTGTTAATTCAAGCCAGGAAAGCAATACAAAGCAGAAACCACACATACATTGCCAAGAGAGAGGTTGCTGAGGTGTAATCACAGCTTTAAGGGGTGAAACTCTTTATCTGGATGTGTGAAGGATGAAAACACACTTATTAAAGCCCCTGCAGATACAGAGTTAATGCTGAAGATAAACAGGGCACTCACACTGAAACCCTGGAGAATCCTAGAGAAAGCTGTCCAGGAGACTCTAATCTCTTTTTTCACTATGCTCAGAAAATGTATAAAGCAGTGGTTAATTCTGTATGTGGAGATCGGTTCACGGATATTAGGGAATACTTTTTCCTAAATTTTCAGCCGTGTTGGGGATTAATATATGCATTTTAAAAATCTAATGAATGCCCATGTTACTGTTTGGCCAACTGAACCTGCTGTAGCAGGGACTTTTACAGATTGCTGCAGGAGCAGGGTATAGGCTGGAAATTTTGGTTTTGTCTCCACTAATATATGAGGAATTGATCCTGCTAGAGGAAAAACAGTAGAAATTATCTTCCTTGGTACAGCAAAGCTGAAATGCTCTTTGGATTGCCATTAAAATAGACACAGAAGTGAAGGAACCTTCCCTGAGCAGCTTCATTCGCGTAGCAGCCTGTGCTCACCTCTCACTGCCCCTCTCCTGTGTCCCTCTCCCAGCCCAGGGGATGCAGGCACTGTTTATGGCATCCAGGATGATCCATGGCTAACTGGGCTGCAGAGCATCCACCCGAGGAAGCAGAGGGTGAGAATTTGCAGTGCTGCTGTGCTGTCAGCTCTCCTGCACAAACTCGTTTAACCATTCTACAGAGGAGCTCTGGAAGCAAAGAAATAGTCACAGAGCAGCTGCAGCTTGTCCCAGGGGCAGCAGCCAGCTCCAGGAGCCCTCCCCATGTCCTGGCTCTGTCCTGTCAGATCCACCCCCCTTGGATCCTCCTTAGGAGGGTAGTTGGCCAGTAATGGGGAACATCTCCAGCTTTTCTGGGGCCTGGAGATCTAGTGAGATTTAAGCTGGGGGGTGTTTGCAACACACAGCAACCACAGACACACAGGCTAAAACTCAGTTTTATTTCCTAAAGACAAAAGGACAAGTTGCGCCATGAGACAAATATCTTCCTTGGGCGAATGGAGCAGAATTTACACTCTGAGTCTGATTTTAAATCATCAGTCTGGTGCTATTCAAGGCTGTGGATCTGTTTATATGTAAAAGAAACAAAGATCAGGAGCCTTTATTTTCTCCTGTCTTTGTAACAGCTGAATAAGTGTTCCTCAGACTAACAGGGAAAGCAAACAGAATCATTTCCCCAGAATTGTTCCCTTTCTTTGTCTCTCTTCTTTTCCCTTCACATACCCTGGGCTTAAAAATATTTGGGGAGGAAGGAGGAGGCTTGCAGCAGCAACCTTGTTTCCAGTTTGGCTCGTCTTTACTTTTCAGAAATGCACAAAAGGACTTTAATTTAAGTGCATCATAACAGTCCTAAATACTTCCTCACTTTTCTCCTGCACCTGGATTTTTTTGGAGGGGTTAGAGAAGGAAAATAGCTGAATTCCTTAGGTGAATAGAGCTTCATCCCCAAAGGGCACAACAAACCCCATCCTTACCCTTCTGATCCACAAGAGCACAGAAGCTGCAAACCTGACCAGTACATCAAAAAGGAGCTTGAAAAATACTTTGAGCAAAAAATGCTAACGGTGCATCCTTCTCCTGTAACTGCACTGATATTAAATCAGGAAACAGTACGGAACAACCACAAATACATATATACAGGGGCTGTCAAAACAGAAGGAAAACCAAATCCCTAATGGGCACTAAAGGTGGAAAGAGCAAAAAGAATATACAGTATAGGCTTTATGATTATATTTAAATCCTTATGCAGCAAATGCTGGAAAGGGAATTCCAAAATTTTCTCTATATAAGCAGTTTTTTTGATCCAGGACTTTGTGCAATGAAAAGGAATTGCAAATCAGTCTGAATGAAAGAGTACAGGTCCGAGTGGGTGTCAGAACATGCCTGTGGACTCCTGGGCTGTAATAGCCTCTCCCTGATCCTGCAAGGGCCCAGGGATGCAGCCAGCCCTGCTGGGAGCAACCTTTCTGCTGCCATGGACATTGAATCTGCAGCAACACTGTCCTTCTGAAAAGGTGCTTCCATGGTCCTGGGTTTCCTCAAGCACAACTGAGGCCAGAACTTCCTTCCTGGCTGCTAAAGATCTGATCATCAAGAAAGTCTCCCACTGAGCTTCTTGAAAAAATAGGCTACAGACTATGGCCAGAAAGGGATGTTGACCTTTTCTGGAAGATTTCCTGGCTTCTCATAACTTTGTGATATTGGGGTCCAGGACACCTTCCCTGTCCCTCTGACATCTTCCTTTTCTGTATCTCTTCCAAGGGAGCTGAAAACCCTTGGAAAGGTCACCTTTTTCACCCAGACATCTGTGCATCCAGACATCTGAAATCCTAGGAGAAGCAGATAAGCAGGAGAGAGTTTTTTTCTCTAGTAAGATGTGGTCCAAGTTCTGAAGTGTTTGAAAAGCCTTTGAATGACATGAAATGGTATTGCAAGATACAGCTGCAGCAATTACAGTTCTTCAGCTTCTGCTGGCTACTTCAGTCCCCAAAGGCGACTTCTGATCACTCAGGAAGGTTTTGGTGCTGTTTGTTGGCTACAAGCTCTTAAAAGGGTTCAGATAATGAGTTCAGGATGCCATGGTTCAAGTGGGAAGCAGGACTCAGCCAAGCACAAGAGGAAAGCTGGTCCTAGCAGGCTCACACCAGGGATTTTGTGCTTCTGGATCAGGTATATCTGCTAGAAACAATTTTCACCATGATGGAAAGGGGGATAATAATGTGTATTAGAGAAGGAGGCTAGGATGAGACTGCAGGGTTTGGAGATAGTGAGAGAGACAAGTTCTCTCGAAAAGAAGTTTGGACTGATGCATTTACGGTACGATGGGGCTAAGGCTGAAACAAACAACGAGAAACAGAATGTTTCTGCTCTCTGCTTGCCTCCCTGCCAAAGGCACCCTTGTAGGAGAGGGTGAAATGATGCCATTTGGTTTGGAAGTCACCCTCTTTCCCACCCCCCTCCCAACCTCGGAGTGCAGCGAGACTCCGAGCCAACTGCAGAGGGTGCCACGGAGGGCTCGTGATTCTTTCCCTGCAGGAGAACGCAGGACTCGGGCACAGCAGCAGCTGCTCCCCTCCAGTCCCCCCCGGGCCGCGCCGCTGTCCCGGGCTAACCCCGACCCGCGGGGAGCACCGCGGGGCCGTTCTCCCCTCCAAAAAGAGAATAACCCCCATTGCCTGGGTCCGGCATCCTCCGAACTTCGCCGGGACGGGAGCCTCGCCCAGACATCACCCCAACGTGCGCCGGTGCGGTGCCCACCGCGATTCCCCCATCAGGAGCCGTCGCTCCTCCTTTCCATCCACATCAGTGACCCCAAGGCTCGCTGCAGCGTTTTGGGGTGTTCGTGTTTGTCTGCCAGGGCCGGGCACCGCTGGGGGGGGGTTCCCCGGCAGTGACACGGCCCCGCTGCCGGCACAGCCCCGCTCACGGGCCACCTTCAATCGTGGGGCGTTCGGTCACCCCCCAAACCCCCTGTCCCGCACAGTAACACCCGGCCGGGAACGCTCACCACCCCCGCGACAGAGCGAGTCCCAAATCCGCCGCCCGCACACCCCTGACCCCCCTGCTCAGCGGGGATTTAACGCTGGACACTGCAAAACCTCGGGAAAGAAAAATACCCCCCTAAAAACCTACCCTTCTGAAGTGTTGCTCCGCTCCCTTCTCCCAGATCCACCTGTGAAAACGTGTTTAGAGTTAGTACTGAGGTTCGTTCGGGCTAAAATCTGAACAGGTCCCAGTTAACCCAGAAGGGTTCAATCGCTTATTTTATACAGCAAAGCCGCTCTCCAGACTTTGTCCAAATAATGTTGCCCGCTCGACTTTGACAATCCCCGCAGAAAAGGGAGAGCGAGGGGAAACAAAGCCTTATGATTACCAGTAGTAATTTAATCCTAAATTCGTGGGCCATTCCCATCAGCCCCAACAAGCAAACATCAACACTTTTCTTTCTCATGCACATGTATCTGCGATAGATGATTAACCAGGTCCCTCGCTGCTTACACAGGGGAAAAAAAATCCTGACAGCCAGCACCGTGTCTGCCTGCGGTTTGGGAAATTAAAAATCAAGCGAGGGAAGGTAGGAATTAGGAAAGTGATGCTCTTTTCCTCCATCAGTGCTGGCTGCCTGCCACGGGTAATTTAGGTTTGGGTCCATGTTTGTTAACAAATCTCCCATTTCAGTCAACATATCCTGCTGATGTTACGGGATAAAAAAAGCTAATTCTGGGGCAAAAGTAACACTCGGCTACCAAAACCGAGGAGCGCTTCTCGGAGAGCATGGAAACTACATACATAACAGTAGTCTTAATTTTCATCTGAGTACCTATACATGCTGCTTCTAAGAACTGGGGATTGGGATGCCAGCGTAATACAATTCCCTTTCTAAATGTCAGTGACCCGATCGAGGCAGAGCCCTACCTGAACAAACACGGGTTTGCTCTGTACGTTGCAGTTTTAAGGGAGAGATTTCAAATTTCAATGGCTCCAGCACCCCTACTGCCTTGCCCTCGGCGGATGTGCCGCCGGAGCTGATCAGAAATGACATTATCATTTTCTGTGAACTCGTCCCGATTTTGGCCGGGAGTTTGCGGAAGGCAGGGGGAAGTGAAGGGAGAGCGGGAAGAAGCAATTTTTATTCCTCGAAACGAACCTTGAAAAACCGGATCTTAAAATACAGAAAGCAAAAAAAATTTAAAGCAGCTCGATTAGCGGTTTTCGGATGCGGGAAGAAGGTGGCAATTAAACAAAAATTGCCCGGAGTGCTCGGCGGGGAGGCGAGCTGCGGGGCTGGGCAGGTGGGCGCCACTTCTTCCCCCCGCGCGGGTGCGGAGGGGACGGGGAATCCTTCCCGCAGGAGCCGGCAGCCTCCGCTTTCCACCGCAGTGGCTTTTAGGGTGCGGGGGTCGGGGTGCTCGGAGCTCCCTCCCTCCCCTTGCCCGCAGTTCCGCGGCCACGCGGATGGGCAACATTTCTGAGCCTCCTCGTCGGGCTGTTCAGCCCAGAAATCCTTCTTCGGCAACACCGTTTCTTCCCCAATCCCTGTTAGAAAAAATTACATATATATATATATAATTTAAAACGCATGTAGGAACAACCCCCCTAACATAGAAATCCCATCGAGAATAACCTTCGGTGGCTGAATTAAAAACTACAATGTACAACTGGGGATTCGGGGCACGGAGCGGTTCTGACTTTAATCAGTGGCTTAACGCCGCAAGTTTTGTGGGATGTATTTTAGAAAGAGGAGCGAGGCATGGAAGGGCAAAGAAACGGACCCAGGAAGTGCCCCGGAATTTTATGACTGTGAGGACGGACGCTGAAAACCGGTCTGTAGTTCACAGCTTAAAAGATTAAGGGAAGGGACAGAGTGTGTATGGACAGGGAGATAAATGCTTCCCTCCGCCTTTCAGTAGCTCCACCTTGTGAATATACCTCAGTAATTATGAGAGGGAAAAGTATTATCCATCTAATGGCACATTTTGCAGGGCTGCATCCAGGCTTCCCCAGCTCTCACCAGTGTCCCCTTTCTCTCAGTGGCAACGATAACGTTTAACGTGCAGGTAAAAATAAAGCTCCTTCCGAGCAGCTTCCAGGACCTCAGAAATAACAAGTCCAGCGGACCCGCACGGGGGACTCTCGGCAGCCCCAAGCCCCCGGGGAGGCGGCAGACGCCGGACGGGGACCGCCGAGCTCCCTGCCCGGTCCTCTCTGCCCCGCTGGCCGGTTCTCCCGCCCGGAGCCGGCGGACACCCCTCCGTAAAGGGGTACGGCGGGGCTCCCCGCCTCGCTGCGCCTCGGGGCCGCTCGTTAACAGCGAAAAGACGGCGATTCCCCAAATCTAGGACTGTTGAGAAACCAGCAGCGCGGTGGCCGTGCGGACCCCGGGGCTCCCCGCACCGCCGGGGCTGCGCTGCCCGTGGGGGCTGCGGGGCAAGGGGAGCGCCCCGGGGCTGTGGGTGGGTTCCACTCGTGTCCTCCCGCACACGCGTTCGGAGCGGCACGACCTGCGGGGAGAGAGAGGTATGCGTACTCCCGGGAGCGCAGCCCCGCTCCGGGCGGGATCGGGGTGCGGAGGCATCGCACACTCCCGGGACCGCAGCGTGGGGAGCGCCAGTGCCGGCCGCTCTCCGGGACTATCGAGAGGGAGTTCTGTCCCCTCCAAACGCCGTGGGCAATCACACACACAAGGCATTGCCACACGACATCAAACCCCGGAGCGCCTGTACTGCCAAAGAGGATTTGGATGAATTCTCCTTGCCTGGTTTCCTCCTCTTTCCTACACGCGGCTGCCAGAGGGACCCCCTGGAATTTCTTTTTGGGTAGAGGGAGGACTTTGAGCGACTTTTGCCTCCCTGATTCCCTGCGTGTCTGCGGCCGGCTCCGCGGAGATGTGGAGGAGCGGGACAAGCGGGTCCGGGCTACGGACATCACCGCGGAGCTGGCGGGCGTCCCGCAGGGACGGACCCTCACCGGGAGGTCTTCTCTGGGGACTCCTCAATGTTGTTCCGGCTCCAGAAAAGCAGTTCCCTCCTCATGATTTTCGGGGAAGCAGACAGACCCTGAACTTTTTTTTGTTCTTTAGGCTAAATAAACAGGGGGATGGGAGGGTGGTACAGGGGATTCTGAGGTGCAGAGGGGGAAGCGTGGCTCCGGAGCGGCGCGGCCAGGCCGGGACCAAGGCAGTCCCGCTCCTGCGGCCGCTCCCGCATCGCTCCGGCCCCGCACGCCCGTCCCCTTTTCCGGGTGTTCTCTCCCGGCTGTTATTCTGAAAACGGACACTTGGGGTCGTACTTTCTGTCTGTTTGAGCTCGAAAGCGGTGTAAAAAGAAGCCCTAATCTCCCTTAATCGTTACAAAATGTTTAAAAAAAAAAAAATTCTGTTACCGGACCAAGGAAAAAAAAAAAAAAAAGAAGAAAAAAAAAGAAACTAAAAAAAAAAAAATTCTTACAAACTAAATACTCCTTCGCATGCAGTCACTCTCTCAGGGAACAACAGAGGAAAGCAAACACGGTCCCCTCAGAACCGAAATGTAATTATATTTTCTCCCTTCTCTCCCCAATATTTGCAATTGTCTGTGTCAATGACTTTGCTTTACTTCATGGAGAGATTTGCTTCCTGTGACCGGGAGGGTTTCCCCGGTTGTACACGGAGCGCTGACAGCCGTGCCGAGCTGGTGCTTCCCTCCCCGCTTATCCCCCTGGGCTCCTCCCGCGGCCCGGCACTCGCTCCCGGTCGGACCTCCTGCGCGTTCGCGGCCGGTTTTCCCCCGCTACGTTAGCACCGGGGCCGCTTACATAAAGTTGAAAGGGTGGATGCGTGTGCGTGGCACGGGGGGAAGCTCCCTTGCCTTGAGATCCGCTACGGGACGGCAGCGGACAAAAAAGGGGCACTTTGTTATATTTTAGAACAAAGGGACGGGCAGGATGTCCCCGAGTCCCCCCTCCTTTGTGTGCTGCAGAGGCCGAAAAGGACGGGAAGGAAAGGCAGCAGAGAAATAAATAAATAAATAAATAATCAAACACAGAAATGAAATAAATAACTGGGAAGGCGCGGGCGCTGGAGGGGGAGCCGGGGAGAGCC
>JBBMKD010000067.1:4984477-5003444 GCA_037834095.1 Argya squamiceps | reverse complement strand
TCTTTCTTTCTTTCTTTCTTTCTTTCTTTCTTTCTTTCTTTCTTTCTTTCTTTCTTTCTTTCTTTCTTTCTCTTTTCCTTCCTTCCTTCCTTCCTTCTTTCCTTCCTTTCCCTTTCCTTTTCCTTTTCCCTTTCTCTCACTTTCTCTTTTTCTCCCTGTTAAACCATGATATTTCACCCCATTAGGGTTGCATTAAATCTGAAGTTATGTGGGTACACAAACACACACACACATACACAGTAAATAGCTTGTTGCATAATCCTGCATGGCGTGTTCAGTAATGTTACATGCAGTGATCTGAGAGGGTCCCACACTGGACTTCTATTTCATCTGAGAAGAAGAACAAGAAGAGGGGGGTTAAAAAAACCTTACAAGCTCTGCCTTTTCCTGATTTTCAAATGGTGGCTTTCAGTAGTAAATTCTGAATGCAGTATGAAGTGCTGCAATATGTTTTCTTGCTAATGGATCCAGGACAGAGTAGAGCCAGTTTATATTTGTGAGCTGGTCCTGTGTGGAAGTGTTAGGGAATGGACTGTGCTATACTCGAGACCTCAGGTGCTGCAAATCCTTTGCCTTGAACAGAATCACTCCAATGGGGGCTATGGGGGCTTATTGTATTTACAGTTTGGACACAATATGATTAGAATAAGCACTGTAGTGAAGAGGCGAGAAATTATTCCACATAGAGAAAGTGACATGTTTTCTGTCCCAAGGACCCTGCTGGTAGGTTTTAGAGATAGTTGTCCTCTGCCGTTTTTTTATTTCCCATTTTAAAGTTTCACTGTTTGTCTTAAGGCATAGATTCAAAACACTGCATTTCCACTTTATACATGTGTTCTCTTAAAAGATTTGTTTAGACAAGGAAACTAATGCTAAGTGTTCTCACTTGAAAGAAATTAAATATATAGAATGATAAGCTACTGCTAAAATATATAAAAAACACTTAAATTAATAATAAGAACTTGTTCTGAGGCAAAATTCAATTTTACTTCCTATTATGCAATCTTTGCATGTAAAGTTGCTTTAATGCAAAATAGCAGCTCATCAAAAATTCTGTTTTATTGGTATCAAAAATTTATGATATCCTGAGGCATGAGGGGCAGAGAGCAAGGTAGCAAAGCTGTGTCCTTTTACCAAGTTTAGTGCTTTCTTTAAAGAAACATCTCAAACTTATTTCTTCTGCCTTTTCCCTCGTTGTCGGAGGCAGTGGGTGAAGGTTTATAGCAGAGAAAACTCCACTGCCAATATCACAGTGCTGCTGCTACACCATTTCAACCGTACCCTCTCTACAGACTCTGGATTTTACTGCAATGCTAGGAGATACCGGGACATGTCCACACAAATACAGAGCTGGGATTATTTCTAAACTGGGATGTTTTCATGCAGTATTGCAATAACACATGTGGATTGCAGATATACAGGCATTGTTTGTGCCTGTATTTGTCTATCGAAGCTTGCAACCTCCCTCTGATAAAATGTAAAGATCTGATTCTGCTTTAGACTTGACTTCCCACTAATGAGACTTCATTTGTTTCCAGAAAGGTGCTCCTGGCTTTATAAAGGATATTAAACACACGGTGACAAGGGCACTGTGGTCAACACAGTTTTTTTTTTCTGAAGTAAGTGTGGCAAGAAATCGGTGCCAAGCACCTGAAATCTGCATTAATAAAAATAAACAGTACTTGCTCCTTCTCCAGCAGAAATTCAGGTAATTTATTAAAGGAAGCCATTGACCTTTCACAGGGTTGTGGTGACCTGGCCAAGGTGAGCTGCAGACTGAGAGCAGGGCTCCTCTGGGCCGTGCTGCCTGTCCTCCCATCACACAGCTGGGGCACAGGGCAGCATCACTGACCACCAGGGAATAAACAGCAAGGTGGGAAGGCAGCATAAGCCCCTCCAATGCTGTGTGTCCATGGATGCTCTTTTATTTCCTATGGAATGGAGCTGAGACTTTCCTCCTGGTTCAGGGAGCCCATTCACAAAAGGAATTAGAGAGGACAATAAACCTGCCCCTTGCTCTTCAGCTAACTGCTTCTTCCTTGCTGCTGTGCTGTGGTGCACTTATTACCTAAAGCTTCTGCAAACATGAGAAAAGGAATATATAATTATAAACACGTCTCTGAGCTAACATGGGCCCTCACAGGTTCCAGATCTGCATTTCCTCCCTATTTAAGGCAGCCAACAATTACAGGAAAAGAAAGGGGTTTGAGTCTGGTATCTCTGCTCATGCCATCCTGAAGGAAGGCTTTTACATTTCTCCTCAGTGTGGTCCCCCTCTGGCTCATTGTCCCATTACATCCAGCTCCACACATCGTGTTAGTGCAACTGCAGTGGTAATATCAGCTCTAGCCTGCACAGTGGCTGAGGGAGATAATCTGAGTGCATTCAAGACACCAAAAAACTAAACCCTCCTGACACAGGCCATCCTTACTTTTATGTCAGCCTTGACCCCCGGATCAAGTGTTTTATTCTGGGTATTGCAGTGGCAGTGCTGCACTGTGAGCATGTGTGGATCTCAAGGGCTGAAGAGCACAAATTCATCAGGGCCAGCACTGGTTTTGTGCAGTGACAGGCTAACCCACCCCACAGGGGGATGGGAGGGGCAGCAAGGGGGTTTGTTGGCAGGAAATTATTTTCAAAGGGTATTTCCAGATCCTCACTTCTCTCAAGTCAGGCACCCAAAAGTGCAGGGTATTAAGCAAATACCTGAGAGCCTCTGGGGCTGTGTAATAAGTGACTCATACTCAAGTCAGATAGTCAGACACGAATCATGATGATAACAACAATAATAAAGTCCATGCCTTTCTGATTTGCAGTGTTACCACAACTCTCTTATGCAGTGATTTCTGTCCTGCTGCATGGAGACCAAAACCATGGGGTGACACAAAAGAAAAAGAATCCTTAAATAGCAGAGAAGTTTAAATTTGAAATAAACAGATCATATAGTCATGTTACTCATCTCAATAATTAATGAAATAGCTTGGGTAAAATTTAAAACAAAGCAGAGGCATCAGCTGATGTCTGCTTCAGAATCTAAACCCAATGTTCCTACTAAAAAGTCATGTATCTTTTAAAAGAAACCAACCTTTTGCCATAATCTGTTTTCAATTGAAGTCTACAGTAAATATATAAAGATTACTGAATCACATTGTTTACAGATGAAACAGCTTAAAGGTGAAGTTATTTTTGGTTTAAATCTTCTGTGTTTTAAAATGAAAGACATTTTTGGAGTAGCTGCTGAAAAACAAAAATACTGGGAAAAAAAGAAAAAAGGAAGATGAAACGTGGCACTGTGAGGGTTAAGCAAGGTCCTAGGATCCAAGTAAATATTTATATGAGTGCTCAAAGAGGGGGGAAAAAAATCTCAATATAACCAAAATATAAATCATGGTGCTTTATGTTAGCTGTCAAATTATTCTAGCCCCTGCATTCCAGTACTTGCTCTACTGGTAATGTCACATACAATATGTGGGCTTATGCCCTGGTGCAGGTTTGGCAGGTAATTAAAGTCAGTTGCATGGAGGTTTACACAGACTCCCTCCGATCCACTGAAAGACAAACAACCTGTTAACTGGGAGAGCTGCAAGTGTGCAGAGCTGGATGGGAACAGGAATTCTCACAAGCAGGGGGGAAAAGCCTGGCTCTAGGGTGCTGTTTTGCTTCTTGTCTTCAGTCTGAATTAACTCTTTGGGGCTTCTGTAGCTCGTTGTGCTTTACAGAGACAGTGAAAGCTGGGTAGCAGTAGAATCAGCAGCCAGTTTGTCAGAGGGCAAAAGATAATAATAAAAGCAAGCCCTGGGGTCTGCTAGCCCTAGAGTCAGGTTTGCCTACATTCCTGGCCTGGGGGAGACTATTCTTGCTAGAAGTGATTTAGTCTTTCTGCTTTGTCCAGCCTCTCTAAATTGGAGACTCCAGTCACAACAGAGCGAATTATTCCCAGCAGCTTCACGGTGCAGCCTGTTCCCCAAGCCGGGAACGTCCTGGGGGGGGACGACTGCAAATGATGCTCAGAGTGTGCATCTCATGGCCTTTGATAAAACTCCTTCAAAAAAGACAACCAGGATCAAACTGGGGAGCTTCGTTCACACTCATCTTCTCGTTTGACTCCCTCGTGTGTGAGAGAGAGTTTCAAATCTTGAAGCCTTTGGTTCTGCTCTGCCTGTGGGAGGTGATGGTGTCTCCGTGGGGTGGATCTTTGCCCTGGGAGGTACCCGCAGGTCTCCGGCAGCCTGCAGGGGCCGGGCCCAGGGCTGCGGGCTGCGCTCCGGGATCGGGAGCGCTGTGCAGCCACACCTGTGGGGATGGAATCTCGGTGTCAGGGAGCCGAGCCAGCCCCGCACCGGGGCCGTGCCACACGCCCTGATTCAACCACGGCATTAGCATGGCACCGAGATGACGGGTTAGTGCCCTGCGGCTGCCGCCCCACGCCGTGTGTCATCCCCACCTCCCGCCCGCAGACACACCGGCTGGGGGCAAAGAGTAAATCCTGCCCCGGACGGGCTGCGTTTCACCGCCTCTCTTCGGAGGCTTGAGGAAGAGGAGCCAGGCTGTAACGGGGACACCCGTCTGCGAGGATAACCCCACCAGCAGCACCATTTCACAGGGGCCAGCGAACAGCCACCATCTGTTTAGCTGCCAGAGGACCCATTCATATTCATTTAACAAGTCTCTTATGCTAATCTCTGTCTACATCCTTTCTTATCTTCTAGTCATACACAAAATCAGAGAGCAAGGCCCTTCCTGAATTAGCCCGGATTCCTGTTACTCAGCTCGGGAAATGCTGGTTCCCTGACAGTAAGGGAAAAAAAGCCCTCCAAAACCCCAAAGCATGCAGAGATCAGCTTTTGGAATTGCTTAGGACCATTTGTCTGCCTTAATCAAATGGTGATTTGTCTGTCTGATAGGAGTTTAGATAAAGTTTTCAGCAATTTGCAGTAATTAAATGTGAAAGGGGAAGAAGCTGAGGGTTTCCAGGCAACATGCTGCAGAAGGGGAGTTTTGGAGGAAGGCAGAGAACCCCTTGTTAAACATCTGCCAGTTTGCATGGAAGGTAATGGTGATTTCCCTGCTCTTATGGAGTTCCCCTCCTCCTCTTCACTCCCTGCAAAGATGTTCTCCTCCTGTTGTTAAATTCAGCTGGAAGAGAAAGAAAATCCCTGGAGAGCAGGAAAATATTGTCCAAAACAAGATATTACCTTTGATTACAGTAAGTGACAGATATAAAAAGGAAAAAAAAGTCCCAGGGAATGACACTGTCACCTCCTCCACAAGGACTTTGCTCCCATGTCAGAATTATGTAAGGTACAGTGCAATGCTCGCTATATTCAAGTCAGTTGTCAAGAGCAAAGTATAAACATTTCCAGCAAATGCACTTAATAGAAATTTGTTTGCCAAGTGCTGCAGCGTCCTTACTTGGTTATGGCAAGGAAAAGACCTTTTTCATTAAGAGGGAGGAAAAAAACCCTCCCCCAGTTAAAACCAGAACAAAACAGCTTTGAACATAAAGCCTCTTCTGGTGTTTTGCTTTGTTACCCATTGGCTCCAGCAGCAGGGGACGCAAAACCTATCATCTTCCTATCGTGTATTCCCGTTCACAAATGTTATCTGTGGGAGAACAGCCCCATTTAGAGGTGGCTGACCAGCGAATGGATGTGGTGAGTGACCCTGCTGCTGCTGTGATCCAGAGGGGCTGCAGAAGAAATGCAGTGAAGGTCCTGTTGAGCATAAACCACAACCACATTCCTGGAAGAACAGAGTCTGTGGGAATTTGGACATTGGACTTTGCTGGGGCTAGAGGCTGACCCCAGCCTCCAAGGGGGGTTAGGTGCTTCTGCCAGGGGATAGCTGAACTCAGAGAAGAGATAAATCAGTGGCAATTAAGCTGTAACCAGTATCTGCCTTTGCTTGAATCACTTGCTCCACCCTGAACATGCAGTACAGCAGGGCTGGAATCTCCTCCAGCCAAGAACTTGGGACTCCAGGGAAGGGGTGTGTTCCTCTTCTGAACTAACAACTTCATTCCAAAAGCAACCACAGTTGTCTTGAGCTACTGTCGCCAGCTCAATATGCCTTTAGGAAGAAACAGAAGCTTTCTGTGAATGAAAGAGGCCTGGAGATGATGCTTCTGTTTTAATTAACTAATATACCCTATAGATTTATGCTTTTTCCTTGAAATCTCAGTTGGCTTCTTTAATTGCTGTTCTCAGTGACACAGTTTAACTCCCCCTCCCTGGCCTGCACTTGCCTTTTCCTCCCACTGAGAACACCCATGAGAACCCTCTCTTGTAGCATGAGTGCAGGAGGAGCTGCTTTCCATTAGGGAACCTGCTGATGACTCCAAGATGATGTTGGAAAACCCACCCTGAGTGTGTCCCTCCATACTCCCACATGACAGAAGTGTTGGTGGGAGGTCTCTCATCCATCCTCCTACTCCAAGCAGGACTGTAGCCAACACCAGATTGGGTCAGCCATAGCTTTGCCTCAGCAAGTCCTGAAAACCTCCAGGGGTGGAGATCCCACCACCTCTCTGTGTGTTTGTTCCAAACTCTATTTCTAGGAACTAACCTGTCTACAAAGGAACTCTATTCTACCAGCAGGACAATAACTCCAAGACATGTTGCATGTCCTTCAAACCCTGTCCTTCAAACCAAGAACCTCAACACCTATTATGAAAACTAGGAGAATTAAACCTTCTCTTTAGATCCATAAAACCCCCAGCAGGCTGTCCCTCCAGCTCACAGGTTGGAGACACCAGCAACATTAGCAGTAAGTTCTTCAGGAGTCCTGCCCCTGGGGTGTCCAGAAGCAAGTTGCTGCCTCTCTCAAGCTTAAGTCTACTTCACATTCATGTAAATCAGGTTTTATTCTGCCTCTCCTACCTTAAGGTTCAATTTGCTAAGGTGTTCTCAGAGCACTCCTATCAGATCTCCCAGACGTGGCAGCAGAATTTAAGTACTCAATGCATAGGTAACATCCTACCTGTCCATCTATAGATGCAGCTTTGCAGCATCTTTCCGTCCATCTGGCTCAGGTTCCTCTGTGCAAGGCAGAACAGCCTTGCCAGAGCACAGCAGGGAACTAACGGTGCCAGGCACCTCTGGGAATGGCTGTACCTCTGGGAATGGCTGCCTGTACCTCTGGGAATGGCTGTTTGTACCTTTGGGAATGGCTGTTGGCACCTCTGGGAATGGCTGTACCTCTGGGAATGACTGTTGGCACCTATGGGAATGGCTGTTTGTACCTCTGGGAATGGCTGTTGGTGCCTCTGGGAATGGCTGTTTGTACCTCTGGGAATGGCTGCTGGCACCTCTGGGTGCTGGAGAAAACCCAGTCCTTGCCTTCTGCCCCCCAGGCAGCCAGAGCTGGGGCTTCTGATTGCAAGGAGAGCTTTGGATGCCCAGCCCTGGGACTAAATTCTGCAAGTGACAAGGAGGCAGCTGCCAAAATAGGATGGAATGGGATGGATAATCCCCATGAGGACATGATTAAAATCGTTGCTTCATCTCTTACTGGTTAGCATGGGTGGCATGTTTTTTAGTTGGTGATGGGGCTCTGAGAAAAGTTATGAGGATTACAGGGAAAATGTCAGTGTCCTGGTATTTTCACCACCAATTAGAAGATTCAGTGGTGATCTGATTGTCATCTAGTCCACAAAGAGAAAAAAAATCTCATGGACGAATAACCCAATACCTACAAATTAGAGGATGATGAAATACACGCCTCAATTCAGTGAACTTTTTGTCATGATAAAGATAAAATAATAGGTGATTTGAACAGCTCACAAGGAGTTACAAAGGTCTAATCCTTTACTTGGAATCTATAGGGAAAGGATTGGATATTTTTCCAAAAGTTGTTTTAATCAAATTAGGAATTAATCCTGACATGTCCTAGGGCCTGTTGTACATGTGAAATCAGATTAAATGGTTACAGTGGCTTCTTCTGCTCTTACAATCAATGTAAAAAATGTAATTGCGGTGCTAGTGAAACAGTGAAGAAATATACTGCTGAACTAGAGGGGAGGCTAAAGGACAGATAAAAATATTATGAATTCTAGAACTTATATAATAGATTGCATTCACTTCAGCAAGAATTCCACCATTGTTATTTTTTTCCACATTTAATTTAAAGAGGCAATATCCTTTTAAGCTTTCATTCTTCAGCAGGGTAGATTAAATTTAAAATAGAAAAGTGCTGCAGAATAGATCTGGGGATGTTCAGGGCTGGAGGACAACTTAATGAAGCAGAAACTGAAATACCATACGTCTCCAATAGTTTTAATTTATACAAATATTATCTTTGTGTCTTTCATAACATGATGCAGAGGAGCTCAGAGTACAGTGTAATTCCTTTGCTTTTCAGGATAATTTTATCCATTTTAGTACCTGGGTTTGAAACTGGCCCAATTCAAACCAAAAGAGCTGTAAAGGTTTTTTTTTGCTTTAATTGCCGAAACAGGGCTGTACATATAAAATCAATTTAATGGCTGAAAAAGGCTGTGTGGTGTATAAATAGGGATAAATGCCAGACTGCCTAGAGCCCAGTCCTGCCCTGGGAATTCCGAGTGGTCAGTGCTGCTGGATGGGGAGAGGGCAGGGGCAGAGCTGTCAGGGTCACTCTGTGAGGGAATCTGGGAGCTAACACTGGAACCCTGCAGATCCAGCACACCCTGCCTCAAACAGCTGGGTTCGTAGGACCATAGGGGGTGCACCTTTGCAGTTTTTGGACCTTTTTTCACCCCAAATTCAGAAGCAGGTAAATGGGGCAGCAGCCCCAAACCTCTTGATGCAATAAAGCCAAGAGCAGCAGCAGCAGCAGCAGCAGGAGGGAGCTGGGGTTGAGCACCATTTGAGACAGGGTTTATTCCCTTCTGGTGAAGGATTTTGTGCTGTCACAGGCTCACAGAAAGGTCTGGGTGCAGTAACACCAATATCCCAGCACAGAGACAGTCACAGACAACCCCTCTGGGGTGGCTCTTCTTGGCCAGGGATGAAGGGGAGTGTCACCAAAGCAGGGGATTTGCTGTGCTTAGGTCCCCAGAGCTTTCCTTGTCCTGCACAGCCCTTCTGGCTGTGTGCAAAAGTGGACAACCCTTGTAGGTCTAGGTAGTATTTTTTTGTATACTTGACCTTCCAGTTATTTTGAGACATTGTTGTACTACTTCATATACTCTGCTTCCAACTTATTCTGTACTTTTGGTTGAAGCAGCCTCATATGACTTAATTTTCATTTCTGTGGCATGAAACAGTATCTTTTACTAATCTCTGAAAAGGACTTTGAAACTTAAAGAGCAGGCATCTAATGTCTACTACCTTATTTATTCACAGATGTTTGAATCTGCTCAAGACATGTAAAACTGGGGTTTTTTTTCTGCTCAGTGTGTTAGAAGTGGGGAGAAAGAGAGAGAAAGAAAAAACATGTTGCTGGAAGACATCTTCCTTCTGAATAAAAGTAGAGTTCATTAGTGAAGAGGGTTCATCTTTTCTTTACTCTTCATGACATGCATTTTCATGGTTGGTTACAAGTCTGGCATTGCTTCTTCCTTCATATGCTGCCAACAGTTTTCTATGATCTTAATTTTCCCCCCTCTATGAAAACCTCAGGAAAAAATTCCATATATTAGCCTGCAAGCATTTGATTGACACACAGATTAATGTTACACAATTAAGGAGTGTTATCAGGTGAGTGCTTCAAAAATCACAATATTTCACAGGCAGGCAGGTTTCCTGACACCACTGTAAGTAGAAATACTTTATAAAAATTATTTAGAATCACCATCCATCATCATGAGAAACCTTGTGTTGTGCTAAAATAATTGACAGCTTGATAGCTGCAAAATGTTCCCAATCCAATAAAATACATAGCATTTCCAATAACAACACTGGTGCACGTGGATTTGCAGTGGTTACCAATTTATTATGAAAAATGATGGAGTTCTAATTTGAGAGCTGCTTGAGTGTATTTCAACTGCTTTGGTCAATGTCCTTCAAACCATCTCTAATCCAGTCATTTCTTTCCTGAGCAAACGAGCCATGAATATGCATATGAGACTAGCACAGCATGGGCTGCTCTGCCACCTCACAGCCAGAAGGTCACGGGCATAAATCTCCCTGGATGCTCAATGTTCCCTCCACCTCAGATAGGTGTGGAACAATTCCCCACATTCCTACCCCATTAAAGAGAGGAGTAATTGGGTAGAAACCCTCATGTATCCACTCCCCCATGGCTCACAGGGATGAAAGAGAAGCTGGAATTGAAAGGATGGAGCTGGAAATGAATCCACCAGGTGCTGGCAGGCAGCTGACCAACTCCTTCATGTGCACCCAACGGCTCTGTCTCTTCCAGGAGCGTGGTGCCACGGCCACATCAGCTGCCTCTGTCCCCCTGATCCCTTTCAGCTGGGCTGGGCATGGGTCATCTACTCCATAGCCCACACAGGAAACACTTTTGGGGGTCAGCAAAAGCCCAGATTGCTGTGTCATTCAGGCCCTCAGGTGCTGGTGGACAAGCAGCCAGGCAGTGGGCTGGAGGTCATGGACCACCCCAAGCTCCAGCCAGGCTCTGCCCCCTGCTCTCTCTTCTTCAAACTGCATTGTTTCCTGCTCTTCTCATCAATCCCAAGAAGTTTGCAGGCAGAATGAGCAGAATGGGCTTCTCCTCTACTCAGGAGAATTTAAAAAAAAACAATTGGAAGATGCCTCTTTTGCCCATGTGCCTCCCTGGCATCCTTTGGGTAATTTGTAGAGATTCTGACCTTGTTAAACAGGGATTTAAACTACAAAGAAGTTCTGACATTGAATGTCAGAGGGGGAAAGAAATAAAGCTTCTGATAATGCTAAAAAAGCCCCAAGAAAAAGAAGTAAAAAACCCTAAAAATAGGTCCAAATGACTGATTTAGACCCATTCTTTCAGCTACAAGCACACTCAGCTAAAAGCACTGGGTAAAAATTTTGGATTTTTATTCCAACATTTTATAAAGGAGAAGTACCTTTGTCTGTTTTTGTATGTTTGTTTATTTATTTATTTGTGCTTTTGTTTTTCTTTGAGTTTTGCTTTTTTGTTTTCTCTTAAGACAAACATTGGTTTTAAGCAGCCATTGAGACATTTGCAGCAAGGTTCAAGCACGAGGGATTTTCTTTCCCCACCCTGTCCCCAGAATTAACAAAAGAGAAGGAACACAATATCCTAGAGTAACAATTAACCTTCAGCCACTTGCCTGTCACAGAGCATATGCAGATGCAGGAGGAAGAAAAGTCATTCCAAAGCACACTGGAGCACTGTCCTTTCCAACTCTTGCCAGAGGACACAGGTTTATAAAAGAGTCCATAGAAAAACTGCACCAAATTCTGCAAGAGGCTCCTGAGACACAGAGGTAAATGTGGTCATCCTTCTTCAAGGTCTCACTGCAATAGGAGAACTTTCAACAGGAATTTTCCTAACACCTGGGTGATTGAAAAAATAGCTGTAATTATATATATAACTCACTGTGTAATTACGTATTTTACTATATATATGTATATAGCTATATATATAGTTGTACATATAATAGTAATGAAAATCATTGTCACTCACATTGCAGCTACCTGACTTTTTTCTTTAGATAAGCTCAGCAAACTTCAAGAACTTCTGCTTTGCCCCCAGAAAACGCAGTTCAGGTTTTCCAGCAGTAACCTAGGAAGGGCTCTGGGTAGCTCTTTAACATTAAATTTCTGCATAGTTCAGCAGAGAAATCAGGATCTGAAACTTAAGGACCAGTGTGGATTCCCTGTCTCCTGCTCTGTGTGGTATTGTTGCTCTGTTCACCAGCAGTGGAAAAACTCCCACTGCCCAAACTGTAGCAATTGTTGTCAGAAGGACATTTTTGTTTTCAGAGACTTGCTTTGTTTTTCCCAGTCTTATACACAATTGTTCCAAGAAAAGAGATATTATAGTAGGTTGCTGCATTATTTAGATGGTATGCAGAATTATATTATAATTTCCAGGGGGAAGAAGTCCAGCACCCATCAGGAATTATTCAAGATGACTAAATATATCCACTGGTCTTAAATCCAGGCAGTGGGCTGCTTTCACCACTGCATGAAATAAATCTGGGCAGGTCAGGTTGGCTTTTAAAACCCCCTTTTCTTTACCCAGCCTGGCTTAGACAACTTCACTCAAATATTTTCTTTCACACGTTGCTGGCAAAAGCATCAAAACCCTCCCTGGGTTTATATTACTGCTGACAAATCACAGTAATTCATGATCAGAGCTACTGTAGTTATTCAGTGCAACTAGTGCAGCCACGGGGGCTGAGAGTGACTGACAGCACTGCAAAAAATTACCTGCTAGAATTTCTTAGAGCTGCCAAGTAATTTGGGTTAACAGCTCTTTCCCTTGGAGAAGAACATTGCTGAGAGTGTTGGCCCCGTGGTAGCTCAGCTCAAGATCAACCCCAGCAATCAGAGGAGCAGGATGACCAGGATTAAACTGGCCACAGATATCTGTGATGTTGAAAAAGTTATTGTCAGTGGAAAAAAAACCCCAAAACAAAAGACAATTTAACAGCTGTCCAAGCATCCCTGGTTAATGGAGGAGTTTGTTCCTGGCAGTGATAACAAGCAGGAAAATATCGCCACCTTTCCCCACAGCCACCTGCAATATGCCATGGATCGGGATGAACCATGGCAGGCCCCTGTAAGGGGAGAATCCTTGCAGACCTTACTGCCACAGACATTTCACAGCTTACACAATGACACTGTTCTTCAGAATAGTGGTTTAAATTTATAGTATTTAAACATTAATAATCTGCTTGTAATGAAAAGTCAAACATCCAGCGTCATCATTTCAAGTTATAAACACCAGTTCTGTCCAGGAGAAATTTCAGGGCCTCTCAAAGTTTAAACAGGTTTCAGAATTACTGGAGGACAACAAGTCACAGCCTGGATTCTTTGTTCAATTTTACCTTCCTTTTTCGAGGGTTTAATGTTGCTGTATTTTGATCCTTCACATTTTAAACCCTCATTTTTCAACTGGCAGCTTCTGGCTTTTCCAACAAGTGTTTCCAATACCTTTACAAACTGGGGTATTGTCTGATAGACTGCACCTTCAGAGCCTTCCTCTTTTTAGGGGAGCAGAGTCGAGACTTTTATTCCAGGGTTTGCTTCATGACACAAGGATCTTTTGTGGGCACTTTTCTCTTTTTCTTTCTAGGATTCCTTACACTAAAATAGAAGTTACTTTAGAGAAAAAAAAAAAAGGTACAAGACTGTTCTTTGTGTATTCAGCTTGCTAACTGTCATGATTTTATGAGGAGTCTCCTGACACCTGGCATTTTTCTTTAGACCCTAGACCTTGGAGTCATATGGATATACCAGAGTTCCAGCATTAATTAAGAGGTTTCCAGACAGCATGGATGTGGCAAAAAACCCCTGAAAATGGTGAACCCTGAGAGTAGAAAAGAAGAGCCCTTAAACTGCTTGTAAAAAAGCCCATGTTTTAGGAGGTAAAATCCTAATTTCTGGAGGGAAGGGAAGCATGGAGGATAGAAAAGCCTTGCCCAACATTGAGTTATGATCCCCCTGCCCCTGCAGGACATCCTCTGTTTTTATTGTGTAAGGCTAATTGGAGCTAGAAGCCATCCAAACCTAGAATAGGAAATGAGATTTGGGGAAAACCCACACCCAGCAGACAGGATTAAAAGCAGTTTCCTTGAATCCCAGCCCACCTCTTGCAGTCGAAGTTTCAGGTGTGCCGATTCCATTCTAAAATTTCAAATTATGAAGTGAAAACAAGCAGAGACACAATACTGTCCCTTACTCAGCTGGCAAGTTAAGAGAGATTAGAGAGATACTAACAGCCTCTAGGCTGGCACTCAGGCCTGTCCCATCTGAGCCTTTCCAGCTGAAGGACTAATAACACCTTTCATGGTGTTCCAGGTGACTGAGAAACTCTCTTTAAAGACAGTTGCTGCCAGTCTCTTCTGCCAAGATAGGCTTTTCAGGATGAGGTTTTTTTTGGTTAATACAGAAAACTCTTTCTGTGAAGCTCCCGTGGGGAAGCACAGGGTGGATAACCCAGATCACACAACAGGCCTGCCTCAGCCCAGTATTTTTTCCCCGTGTCGTAACAAACATTTGATAACAGTGCAAACCTGCATAAGCAAGTCAGCCCATGGCAAAAAGAGAAATCCACTGCAGCTGGGTGGTTTCTGTGGTGCAATCCCGTGTAACCCTGCTTCCCCTCTGGCAGTCCTTGCTCCAATCTAAGACACCTTATAAGTAAAACAAGTTTGTGAGGCCCAGACAAGAGACCACTTTGTAAAGTTGACTTGTGTGTGCATGACTTGAAAGAGCAAGAAAGTGCTCTTAGGACACGTTATTACAGGAGCTGGCAGCAGGTAAAGGCTCCTTTCCTGTGTTAGCTGGTCTGTTAGTAATGTGATTGCAGAACCTTAGATGTCAGCTGTGAATTAGGACTCCCCGAGACCTAGAGGTGTTCCTGATCCTAAAAAGGCCATACATGTGGGGGGTCTTCTGAGCTGTGCAGATAAAGCCTTGGCACCCAGTCAGGACTCACTGGAGAGGCAGTGTCTGCTCCTGTAGAGTCAGGGAGGTGCCAGTGCGAGCAGTCACGCTCCTGAGCAGGGCTGGAGGGCACCTGCATGAGGTTGCAGCTGAATACAGCAGGAACACAGCCCCTAAAACCTTGTGAGGTCCAAGCCTATTCTCTGCAAACTTCTCTGTTATACATCAATCCTAGAAAAAAAAAATAAATCTTTGTTTTGTTCTGCTGGCAGTTTGGGATTTTGCAGGTGAGTCCTGGGTAGGTTTGTAGCAGACATGAGTGATCTGCTGGAGCAAGATCTCAGTCCTTTGCAGCTCTCACTGCAGAGCTGTGACCATGGGCTGAGCCTTATGGAGCTGCTGTGCCTCACACCTCACCTGCCCTCACCCTGCACAGGCATCTGCCACCACGGGAGTGATGTGGTGCCCTTGCCTTGGGAGGAGCTTGACCTACTTTGGAGCTCCATCCTACTCTGGGATGTCAGTTTGCATTCTTCCTCCCCTCTTTTGCCAGCCATGGTTTGTGCAGGGCCTCCAACACCACTCATTAGAGGGGTGGCAGCAGCTCAGCCAGAATATGCTTCCCTGAGATCAAAGCACCATGCAAAAATCCCATATTCAGTGTATTTTGTAGAGATCAAATAACATCTATAAAGCGCAGGGTTTTTTTTTAACTCTACTGCTCCTACATTGAGCAGCTGCTTATCTCTTATGTTATGAAGACCTGCCTTGCAACTACATGCAGCTAGGGAAGAAAGAATGGGAATATTTCAGTTTTTCCTTCTCCTGATTTTCTCTCCCATCCTTCTTTTAGCCCCAGCAAGCAGGAAACTGAAGGAGCACAAAGACTCTCTGCACCTGCTACTACTTCTATCACCTCAGCCAACTTGTGCTTATGGAAACCCTGCACATGAAATACAATAATCACCTTCTCAGGAAAAAATAACTCCAAAACTAGAGAGCACTGTATCTGCAAAATAAGAGTTTTCTGGCCAGAAGATCTTTGCTAAAGGAGTCCACCCAAGTCTCCCAAGCGTCCCACTGTGAGAAGACACTCATGGGCTGTTTGTATTGTTACAGCAGCCACAATTTCTTGTCCTTTACTCCAGGCCTGCTCCATGGACATTGGCTGTTTTCCCTCATCAGCTCATCAGACTGATTAGGATAAGAGACTTTATTTCCTTCCACTTTCCTGGAATGTTTGCTGTAGTGTCTGCAGGCAGTAATTTGGGGTCCAGACAGGCTGGGAGGGCTCTCTGAAGGGCTTTGCAAGGCTGTGCTCAGCATACTAAACAGTCACTGGTGGAGCTTTATGGCAGGATTTTCCAGGTAGGAAAGGATAATATCATATGCTATGGGAAATTTAAGAAGGGGAAGGATAATTTGGTAAATAGTTTATACAGACACCCACTGGGGAGAAAGAATAGTTATAATACTGGCTTTGTACACAGCTCTTGGCCTTTGGCTTTTCCAGAGGCTTCCTCCATAACCTCTGACAAAAATCACTCAGAGAAAATTGTTTTTGAAGCTCTTTAGGCAAGACAAAATAATGAAGAAATTGCTTTGGAGACCTGTCTTGCATTTGTACCCAGTTTCCCATATGTAAAAATGAAAGCAATGATGTTTGTTCTCCTCCCTCCTTGTTGTGTCTCCCAAATCCAGGGGGCAGGGTGGGCAGTGTGCTGAGGACAGGCTTCACTCTGCAGTGAGCTGCTCTTGGCAGGAGGGGCCATGCCAGCCTTGGAAGGCCCCAGCCAGAGGGTGTCTGGGAAAGGACCAAGCTGGTGGCATTTGACCTCTGCCAGGCACAGTTCTGAGGTGGGCAGAGCACAAGCTGCATCTCCCTAAGGGCTCTTCCCTTCCCAGGTCCCGGCAGCTCCTTATGCAGGGAAAGGAGCAACTTGACAGGTTTGGGAGGAGTTTGTGCATTTGTTTTTTCTTGATTCCACCTGGTCTGAAATCACTCAACAGTATTCTTTGATGGCTGGGAGGGAATAGCTGAAGCCTTGTGAAAAATCTTTACTAAAATACTCCAGGTTGCTCATTTTAACATATCAATTAATTGAGACATTTGGCATAAATTCTGTAGCAATTCTCCCCAAAGACTTCAGCAATTCGATCTCCTTTTTTTTCCTAAAGCACTGTATACTTTAATTAATAGTTTTTATATTTTAGAATAGCCAAAGGCAAGCTTCTTTAACCAGAAAAATGTATATATTGACACACCTTTGAGGCAGTAAACTTTTCTGCATATTAATATTGAAAAGAAACTCATTAATTAGGCAGTCTCACACACACACAGAAATCTTCTGATAGAATAAGTGCATTGAAAGTTTTAGATCACTTGGGACAAGTTCTGCCTGGAGCAAAGCTGCAAAGTTAATGCTCTGTATTAACTGCAGCAATCAACCCCCAAAATGGCTGCATCCCTCAAGGCCAGTCATTCCATTTGATCAGGTTGCAAAGCAAATTAGCATTCCCTTTGCCCTGGCTATGATGTTTCCTATTCTTTTCATGAATGATTTATTGGTGCCCCCTGTCCAGGATGTGCTTGTTTTACCATCCACCTTTCCAGGGATGTTTGTCCCAGCAAAAGGTGTCCCCTGGGGTTTTGGTGTTGCCTGCAACCTGCACTGGGGGTTATTCTCTGTCTTGCCCTGAAAAGCAGCATTTGCTGTATGGTGACAGGACTTTGCCTCTTAATTTCTCTCCTATTCATCTCCCTTCAAATTCTGGCTCCTTTATTTGGACAAACCCCCCTTTTAGCAGAAAAGCTCCCAGAATTCAGGGAAAGCTGTGCCTTGGCAAGGAGGTGACAGCCAAGGGCTGCAGAGGTGACTCGGTGGCTGATCATCTTGCATGGTGTCTTGCACAAACCTCTGGGAGAGGAGCAAGAAGTCCCACCAGGGGTGTTTGTCACATCCTCTGAGCTGTCACATGGGAACTGCAGGGCAGAGTGGCTCCAGGAATGTCCTGTGGGGCTGGTCCTCATCTCCTCACTGGCAGGGCTGGGTGGGATGCAGCAGGACTCCCTCAATCCCTCTTCGTTGTGGGAACTTCACCAGGGGTGCTCTGGGGGGGAAGTGGCCAGTCCTGGAGTCACTGGGAGTTTCTCTCCATTCTGCACTTTGGGTAGAGCCAAAGAGCATCTGCTGGAACAATCCTTGGCTTGGGGCTTCTTCAGCAGCTTCCTTTTTTCAATTTGTTTTGAAGATAGCTGCAAAAATCCTGTGTTGGAAGGATGCTTCCATCCTCTTCTCTCCCAAACCTCTGCACTGCCTTGAAGATGTTCTAGAAAGACAAAGTCCTCCCCACTTCTCTCTTCTCACTTCCTACTTCATGAAAACCTGCTGTCAGTAAAACCCTGCCTGATTTCCAGGAAAACTCTCCTGCAAGGTATGGAGGAGATAGTCACTGGCTAAAATCTGAGTCATCTTTCCCACACATTCCTGAGCTGAATCACTCTGGTAATCTCAGCATATTTTGTTTGTTTGTTTGTTTTTGGTTTTACTTTTTTCTTTTGCTGTTTCTTCTCCTGGAATTATTGACAAAGGCATGGAGAATTGATTCTAATGAGCTGTACTAACCTATTGTACAGACCAGATGCATCATGTGTTTTAAGAGAACTGAACTTCAGGAGGGTTCTCAGCATGAACATGAACTTCATCAGCTGTATTTTAACTGCCATGTAAACTTACACTAATTTTCATGAGTTATTGCTTATTTTCATCTGTGCAATCAAGCCTAAAATAAAATCTGTGTCTTCTGATGTCCAGAGAACAGTGACATGAGAACTGGTCTCATTAGCACTCGTGGGAGTTGCTGGTACAGCCTGGGAAGAGAACGTGCAGCTTCTGACTTCTTAAAATTTAATGACACAGTTTATAGGGCTTTGATCCTCTAAGTTATCTTTACTTACAAGCAGACTCATGAAAGTCAATGGGACCTATTTAGAATATAAAAAGTTAAACAGAGGAGTCAGCCTGTGCAAGATCTATAGCAGCCAAACCAATATTGCCTTGTACAAATGCCACAATATTTTCTAAAAATTAATAAACAAACAGATTGTTTCCTTATCAACAAACATGGAAGGCAGTTGGATTCTCTGTGGCCATTATGAGTGTCCCTCATGGGCAGGAGGGAGCTTTCAGCAATGGAGTTGAATACATTAATTCTATATTTTGAGCTGCTCTGTACATCTCTCCTGGTGGCTTAGCTTCTTTTTAAGATTCTCGAGTATGGGTCAATAATCCCATAGAATTACTATAGCTGTCAATGAAGTGCCTCTGGCCATTTTCATAGGTTTTAGGCATAGCTTAACAACAATTTATTTGAGTGAAAATGGTGCAGGAATGGAAAAAAGATTCCTTGCCAGCTGGAGTTATGCCATGGAAATCTCTCCTCTCCTCTCCTCTCCTCTCCTCTCCTCT
>JBBMKD010000067.1:4944051-4984377 GCA_037834095.1 Argya squamiceps | reverse complement strand
TTTCCTCTCCTCTCCTCTCCTTTCCTCTCCTCTCCTCTCCTCTCCTCTCCTCTCCTCTCCTCTCCTCTCCTCTCCTCATTCTATTCTATTCCCATGCCCATCACCAAAGTACTTGCTCAGAGAAGCAGTTAATTTATTGAATTTTCTATCCTGGGGACAAGCCCTGGTACCACGTCCTCTGAGACCAAAGGATGGTTTGTGCAGCTCCTGTGTCCCAAAGCCCAGGGGTTTCACTCCTTCAGTTGAGGACCAAACCCTGCCTCTTTCCCCTAACAACAACACCAAACCCACCATTTCAAGGGGACAGGTAACTCTCCAGGGGTCCTTATGGCAGGTTTATTTTGTTCATTACTGAGGAGAAACACTTTCCTGGCGTCTGACAAGATAAAAAACCGAGCCACTGTCTGACAGCTGGGTAGTTCTTCAGATTCTGTACTCAGCTACTACAAACACCAGGTTAGTGATAAATACATCAGCTCTGCTTTTTTGGGTGCTTGCTTGTCTGTGCCCCTGCTTGTGCCCAGCCTGTCCCTGCCTGCCCTCGTGTGTGCTGAACAGACCCAGAGGTCCAGGGCCAGCCCTTCCCCACACGTGAGGGTGCAAAGGCACACTGCCTTTCCCCAGTGCACCTGCAGGAAAGAAAAAAAGGCTTTTCTTGATCTAGGCAAGGCAGGTGGCTGACCACACTTAGATGAAAAGAAGAAAATTAAAATTATTCTACTCCTTTGCCCGAAACTTGGCATAGAATTGCAACGCTAGTCGTAAACACAGGACGTTGTGCTGAGTTGGTCTGGAGTTTCCAGAGCTGCTGATGAACAGTGGAGACCTGAATAGAGCCAGAAAGGAGCTCCCAGACTCTGAAAATTCGATTCCAAAGTATGATGAGCAGTGAATCACAAGTATTTCCCCACAAAATATTTTGCAAGCAAACAAACAACCAAAAAAAAAAATTTCTACTTTTTCTATTCTTGTGGAAGGAGCTTTCCAGTTACTTAAGACCAAACAAACCCAAAGCAGAAAACATCCAGCTTCTGGCTATTTCCAGTGCTTTTAAATTTTTCTTTCAGTTTGGGGAATAATTTTTGATGTTGCTGAAAACCAAACTGTTTAGCTATTTGCTTTTTTTTAATAGTTTCAGCAAAACACATTGAAAAGATTTGGCTTCCTCTGCATGCAGGTTGGGAACATTTTAAAATTCTCAAATATTTTGGGGGAAGAGAAATCCCTTTTTACCCAGCACAGCCATCTGCCTGCTATAGTAATGCTCATTTTCTTGCTTATTTTACCCCTGTATTCCATCTGATATTTGCACTGATTCTAAGTATCTCTGGACAGGGACTTTACTGTCCTTTACAATCATTCAGCACTCTCTGTTTAGGGTATTACTTTCATGTAGATGAGAAGTAATTATAATGGATCCGAAAATGTATATTTAAGCTTACCAGCTATTTAAGATTCTCCATTCAATTTCGTAGAATAATTAGCAAATCTATAGAGAGCTCTAATTTTCAGTCTTTTCTGAGGTTAATTTCTTCAGGGTTCAATCACAGTGCTAAGTGTGTTTTCTAGAAGCTTCTAGAGACATTTTTCTTGGTCATCCCTCAGGACATAAGATTTTATTGGCCTTGATAATTTGACTTGCTGAAGCTCAACATGAAAGCCCTTAGAAAAAATTGGCTAAAATGTTCTGCAGTTCCTTTTAGACACATAGATTTTGCTCAAAGTATTCAAGCCTAGAAATATGAGTTTTTCTCCCAAAGGAAAATGGAATTTTTAGCAGGACTCCCTGACTGCTGCTGGTGGGGATGTTATGGGGACAGTCACCACTGTGGCAGTTCTTCGATGCCTCTCATGGCCTTTGCTGAAAAGTAGGAAGTGGTAAAACTCCTGAAAACATAATTAATACCAGTAAAATTCTGATCAGTACTTTAAAACATTTGCAATTTTTCAACTATTCCAGGTAATAAAATCTTCCAGAGTCTTTTAATTGGCTTTGTCATAGGGATGGAGCTGGTTGTACCATCACCAATTCCAGCAGGCTGAATATTCACGTCGCCTGTGGTGAGGGTAGCCCAGCTCTTCAAGACTATGAGGCTGTGGAACTGGGAGCAAGCTCCATCAGCTTCAACTTGCTCATAGTAATTCACTAGACAAATGCAATTAAAAAAAATCTATGGTTTTAAAAAATAAAATTATAGAATGTTATCTATTTTCCCCTAATATCCCTTGGACTTGTTACCCAATTTCAACCCATTTGTCAGTGCATTGAAAGATATTAAGTGCTTATAAGTCTTAGGAAAAGAGGTGCCTGGGTTCAGGAAAATGATTAAGGAAAATGATTTTGTCAGTGCTCCCACTGAACCTGCTGTATGAGCTCATCCCCTGTGAGACATCAATAAATCGAGTCAGTCACTCCTGAGCTTTATGTCCAAGGGCTACGTTGGTTCTGCTGCTCACAGGACTCCACTTCTGAAAATGATTCATCTCATTCATGCACTCCTACACACCCAGGCACTTTCCCTGCTCTCACCACAAAAACTGCTCTGCAGGATGGTTTTCTGCAGCTGCCTAGATACCCTCATGATCTCCTCTTTTTCTGTGTCCCCTTTATCTCTGGGTAACAGGCATCACCTCTTCGTTCCACCCTCCCCTGCTCTGATTTTATGCCATCCAGCTCTTCCTAATTCCCAATCCCCTTCATTAAGTAGTGGTATTAAGGTGATTGACTGTGCATATGCTTCCTTTTTTTGTGGTCATGTTTAAGTTTTGCCAAATGTCCCCAAAATGCTGTCACTGTTGCTTTAATGCTTTTTCAACATTATATATTATTGCTTGATCCATTTTTAATTCCACTTAGGGCCCAGTTCTGCAACTTTGCCTCTGTGCATGTAAAATTGTTCTGAAGGCCTTTAGAGTATCTCTCTTTAGGGTCTATTGATTTGGAAATCACCTTCTTATCAACAGTAGATACAAGTGAAAAATTATGTCAGATGTCTGTTTCTGCTTGGATGACTTAGAGAACAATCCTTCTACCAGTTAATTTTTTTTTCCTTTTAACGCTTTTTATCCTTCAGAAGAAATGGGGCAGAGGGCAAAGGTGTACGCTTTGGTGTTTCATGGTTCATGGTTGAACTTCCTCAAAGTGCAGAGGTGTGGGTATGCCTGTTAGGGACACGGGGGTTAAATCTTTTATAGGGATCTCTGGTTTATTTTTCCCTAGAGCTTGTGTAATGTTTCCTCTTATATTTCCTCTCATGTTTTCATCCTGCAGTTTGAGGTAAAATCATCTTGAAGTCTCCCACGCCCTCCTTGTCATTTTTGCTTGCTGTCATCCCAGCTCTTCTGAACCTTTCATTACTTGGAAACCCACTTCCACCTTTTTTAGTGTCTCTCACCTCTTTTGCACAAGGCTGTGACCTTCTGCCCCCCTGGCTTTCATTACTCACCAGGCTTTGGCTGTGTCAGATGTTGAAATCTCCTCTGTGTGCAGATGCTGTGAGTTCCCCTTTCCAGGTTGTCATGGCTCTTGTAAGAAAACAACTGATCCTGTTCCTACTGCAAATTTCTGTGGGACCATTTGGGGCAACCCACCCTCCTTATCTGGGATCAGATTAAGGCTAGAACTAAAAAAACCCTGAGCCTCAGACTCTGGGGATCCTGAATCCAAATTTGTGTATTATGGCAAGATGAGAAATCACCAGGTAGATGCACAGTTTTATTCCACCATCATCTCCAGTCTTAGTCATACCCAGCAACTTCTCAGCTCCTTCTACTGAGATCTTCAGTAAAAGCCATCAATAAGCCACAGGAAGGGACTAGGAAAATGTGAGGATCCTCACTGATATTTCTTGAATGGCCAACAATTTTTGGGTTAGATTACAAAAACAAGCCTTCCTAGGAAGGCGGCAGCTGCCTACACAGCAGAAGAGGGCAAAGGACTGCACATGGTACCCAGACAGACCTCGAAGAAAACCTCTTCTTGACTCCAAAACAAGGAAACAGATTAACCTTACTAATGAAAAAGTTTGTGTCTGAATTGAGACCCACAAAGAGAGGGAAGCTGGCTTTCTTTTTTTATTTTGTAATATTCTTTATTGGATAGGAAGTGCTCTCTAGGATTTTCAGAGAGACTCTCAAGAGGAGGCGAGGTTGTAACATCCTGAACAACTGAGTGCAAATCCATGTTTCTCCTTGTAGCCGCCTCCAAGGACAGCCTGTTTGCTTTTTCATGAAGCTGTTTTTTTTCTTTTCCTGCTCCCTCTGCTCTGGGCTTTTCAGGGCTGCCCTTGTTCCCATGCAGCTGGTTCTGCTGTCCACATTCTCATGACCAAACCAGTGATTTGCTTGTGTGATGTTCCCATTCCAACACCACATTGCAATCCCCCGGAGTAGTGTCTCCAAAGAGCTGTACAATTTTAATATAAATGTTTGAAGGGTGGCTGTGCCTCTGAAGGAGCAGAGCTGGGCTGGGTTTGGCAGATTTGCAGGTAGCAAGCTTGGGTGGGTGCGGATTTCTGCCTGAATAATTAATCCATCCCCAGAAGTGCTATTTGAGGCTCGGGTGTCAGAGCAGATTTTGTTGAATTTTAATATTTCCTGTAACTTACACATCTCATCCTTGCCCAGTTATGGTTTCCTTCGCTCTCTGGAATGATACCACCTTCCTCTCACTGGCAAGTTGTGGCTCTGTGAACATGTTAAATCTCTCATCCCATTCCAGAGTATTTTCAGCCCTCCAGCAAAGTGTTTGTAATCTTGTCACCCCCACGTGGTTTGATCTTCCAACACCCGGCGAGGGTGAATAAACTTGCCTTGTAACAGCTCCTCGTTAAGGGAAAATTGCACATGACACACCCAGTGAAACAAAGCACGGAGTAACACACACGTTACAGGCACATTTAAAGTGTGGGTCTCCAACTCCAGTCATTGTGGGTTCTGCAAAACCATTTCCATTCCAACAACCCGTCCCAGAGCTGCAAGTCATTGAAGCGAGGTGGGAATGGTGAGGGAAGGGGAGTCACCCTGGATAAATGAGGCAGCCCCACAGGCTGCCCTACACTTTCAACATTGTGTGATGAGCTAAAAAAAAAAGAGAAAATAAAGCAAGCAAAGTGTGTGGGAAGCACATTTCTCGTGGCAGTGACACAGTGGTGCTCAGGAAAGCTCATGCACGTGTGGCTTCATGTGCAATTGTGAGGGAATGTTGTCCTTTGCTGCAACTGTGAATGCAGTCACAATTAGTAGGGTGAAAGTGTGGGGCTGAAGTTTCCAAGTACAAAAATACCATTTATACCTTTGTTTAGAGAAAGAGAAAAAAGGGCATTAAACTGCAGTGGTTCTTGTTTCTTGGCAGGAATGGTAGAATTTTGTCACAGCACAAATTTGTGAATCCCCTTCAGGCGTTATTGCTCATGCACCAACAGCAGTGAGGTGATTCCGGCTTCTTTGGCAAAGTGACCACTTTCTGTAGACTCTGCTCTGTAAAAATAAACTGAATGGAGTAGTTCTTTCCCTTCAGATTTTTCTCACTCAGGAAACACCTATGCCCAAATCCTCAGCTGGTGTAAATCTGCAAAGCTCCTCCAATTTCAGTAATGCAATGCCAAGTCCCTCCATCAGAGAATGTGACCTGTTATTTTGGCTGAGCCTGTAAATCACCAATTCTCAGTTTTTGGACCAATTGTTAGGTAGCTAATCCCCCAATTTGCACATGTGGACAGTCTGAACGCTCCCATGTGAGTTTTTGCCTGAGCAAAACTGTAGCCAACACAAAGTGAGTGGGCAAGACTTAGGTGTGTAATCCAAAGCGTGCAAACGTGGAGTTCAGCTTTTCCCCAAAGGCAGCCCTTTAAATCCCTGCAATCTCCTCACACACAAAACCCACACGCAGAGTCCCTCCAAAGCCACACTCACAAAAACAGCTGTAAGAGAAGAAAAGACAATGAGGTGCATTGTGGAGGCACAGGCAGTCACATCTCCCCCTCTGCTCCCCACCCTGGGCTGGCACATGCTGGGAGTCAGCTCTTAGGGGAGCACAGGGAAAACACACACCCACAGGAATGACTCAGATAATCCCACTCCCTTAAATCCCATAGGATTTTGGAGGTTTCAGAGTGGGACTTCCTTTCCATTCTGGCTTCTCCATTCCAAAACAGTATTTCAGACTGAAGTTTTAAGGGAAAAAAGGAAATTCATTTTT
This sequence comes from Argya squamiceps, assembly GCA_037834095.1. Lineage (NCBI taxonomy): Eukaryota > Metazoa > Chordata > Aves > Passeriformes > Leiothrichidae > Argya > Argya squamiceps. The sequence goes on along the minus strand of JBBMKD010000067.1, from coordinate 4,978,178 downwards.
CTGTTTTTTGTTTTTTCAAACTTGTTGCATTCTGTCAGAGAGAGGAAAGTCCTTTCTACAGCAAGAGACACATATTAGGTCTAAGAACTATCAAAAGTGGAGGTTAAACTGAAGATGATGTGCAAACACCTTCAGCTGAGGTCAGTGGAGTTCTGCTGTACCCAGTTGTGAAAAGTTTCTTACCCAGGAGCTTAAACCTAAACCAGTAAGTTTTTCATTACAAAAAAATAATGCAGAATTTTTACTTTATTTGTTTGACTCATTCCTGAGAATAACCCCCCAAACTACTCAGAATAATCAGAATTATCAGCTGGCTTGCTAGAGCCCAGTGTACCCAGCAAAGGCACCTCTGGCTGCCTCCACCTGCAAGCACACCCCCTGGCCAGTGTGGAGGAGCTCACCTGTGTGAGGTGCAGCACTTCATTTAGTGATTAAATGTTGTAAAGAATCAGGAGCCATGGAGCAAATACCTGTGGGATCAGGTGTGCCTGCTGAGCCCTTCTGAGCTGCTCAGGGGAGCAGAACCCCTTCCTGATTGATGCTGATTCCTGGTACCAGTCACCATGGGAGGAGTCAAGAGCAGCTCTTCTGTGATCTCTATTTTCCTTCTTCCAAGCAGCCTGGGGTCATGATGTGTCCAGGACTCATAGCCTGTGCTATGAATATAGTGCTGAGACTATGAGAATCTTATCTTTTATGACTGGAAGAGGCAAAGGAGGAAAAAGGCAGCTTTTCCCCCACATCCAACACCAAGGGACACGTCCCTCACGGTGCCATTGCTGCACCAGGAGAGACACAGCAGTACTGAGGGAGCTCTGGGCCATCTCCATCCCCTCAGGAGAGCACTCCTCGACAGGCAGAGGATGTGCACAGGGTGTGACACAGCCCTGGCTTGCTGCTGACCCCAACAAACACAGCTGCACTGGGAGGGAAAAAGGTGATGGATCATGGAATGGTGCCTCCTGAAGCTGCCTGGTTCAGGCTCCCCAGAGCTTCACACACGGCAGGACCTGGGAAAGAGAGAACCATTCCTTGGCCCTGCAGCAAGCACAGCTCCTTTGGGGTATCTGGAAAACACAGACCTGCAAACCATTGCTCGGCGCCCAAGTACCTCACACAGGCATTTAATTAGTTTTGTAGTTCCTGAGGATTTATGAGCCTCCATCTTCACTAATTTGCCTCAATGCAGCATCAGATGGTGTTTGAGCATGTCCAGGAAGTATAAACATGGGGGTAAGTGCTTCTAAAAATATGATATCTGTCAGAGAGGGTTAAATTTAAAGTAAAGTTGGGTTTGGATTTTTTTTTTTTTTTGGTGTATTTTGTTTTTGCCAGAAGCAGTGCTCTTGAAGAGTGCAGTAACCTGTCTGTGTCTACATAAAATTACAGGTGTTTAAGGGGGCTGTGCTAGAGGCACACTGGGAGATAATGGGCATTTTCTGCCCCTCCAGGTCCTGCTGCTGTCTCTGGGACTGCTCCTCACCCCATCCCTGGGGAGTGCTCTGTGGGTGAGGGTCCCCCCACCCTGTCAGGCAGGTCCAGGCACTGAGCTGAGGCTGGGGATGATGTGCTGAGATGGTTTGCTGGGGCTGCCTGTACAGCTGCAGCTCAGGACCCATCCTGAGCACTCACCATCACCACAAACCCCATTCTGACCTCTCCTAGAGTGCAGTGGGTTCTGCTCTCCCTTGCCTTGGTGGCTTCTGATTTACTCTGATTTAACTCCCAGCTAGTCTGCTACTTCTGGGCAAACCCACTGCCAATGCAGTCAATGAAACAGAAATGCTGCCTGCAATTTGTAGCCTGGTCTGCCAAAATAGAAAGGGTGAAAAGATCACACTTTTCTTAGAAAGGTTACTCTCAAGACTTCTACTCTCCCTTCTGACTGCCAGCCAGAAAATATATTTTGCCAGTGTTGCCCCTCCTTTTTAAAAGATCTAGAAGCACAATACATTGCTAAGATGAAATTATCTGGTTTAACCTTCCTCCCCATTTTCTCCCCTTCTACATTTTTAAATGTACCCTTAAATATTCAATTCCACCTTTAAAACTATGTCTTAATGTCAAGCCAGAGCAAGGATGTCAATCAGAGCCTGTCAGGTCACCAAAGACCCGAAGTGATCTCAGCAAGTCCTGCTCAGCCAAACACCCCCTGTCCTGCACTGCTGCAGTGAGGATTGAGTGAAGGGACACTGGGGGAGGTTACAGGGAAAGGAAAATGCTGTGGGGAGTCTTGGAGGGAAGTTTCCTTCTGGGACACCTCAAACAGCTGCTTAGTACAAGTATTAATAACCTGCAAAAAGAATAAAAGGGATGGGCAAAGCAAAACAGGAGGCCCTGCCTGAATTCCCAGTCGGGTTTTGCACACACGAGTGGTGATGATTCACTGTCTGGTTTTCACTCTGTTCCTTCATTTTCCTAATTCTGGTAAAGCTCTGCCTGTCCTTTCACTTTATGTGAACTTTAAGGTTTTTTAATCTGGCTACATTATTAGCAATGACCCAAACTCCAGAGAACTTGACCCACACTTTCTCTCTGTATATTTAATTTAATTTCATTGACTTATGATAGAAATTATTTGAGTGCTTTAAGAGAATAAATGAGAAAAGCATTATTACACTTTTTTCAGATCTCTCCTCACCACTAATAGGGCATTAGCATTGGAAAACTGATCAAAAATATCCTCTTGAAAAGAGAGATGTTGCAAAATGAAATCAACCTCCTTCATTCCTTTCCTGTTTTTTGCAGACATCTTCCCAAATTAAAACTGTCACCAAATATGTCTATTAAACTATGGCAGGCTCACAGGGGTGCTGCTCCCTGAGCAAACCATTCCTGCTGCAACCCCCTTACCCCTCTGTCTCCTACAGGAGAGTGGCACCAGAGTGACACGGGGCTCCCCACAGCTTGGATGGGGTCAGGATCAGCTCCTTTTCACTGCTGATGACAAAAGCGTGGCTCTGATAACCCTGACAGGGAAAAGAAGAAGCAGGATAAGACCTGCACACATTTCTTAGGGTATTTTTTACCCTTTGTGGCTCTTAACCAAGCCACAAGGCAGACAGGGGAGAGGGCAGGGCAGCTGCCTGCCTCTGCCGCCGCCAGCAAAGGACAGGGGAGCAGGTTATCCCTGCAGAAATCCCTGCTGGACTGTCAAAACCTACAGCCAACTTCCTGATAAGCCACATTTTTCCTGCAATGGTTTAGTTTTAGTCAGAAACAAAACATTACCTTGTGTTTGGCCACAAGGAGGGAGGGGAGCTGCTCCTCTTGTCTCGCTCGCTGGGAATTTCTTTTTTTTTTTTTTTTAATTTAGAACAACATCTTCTCTAAAGAAATATGCACACTTTTCACAGCAGATCAGTAATTTGATCCCCAAACTTTCAAGCTGAATGTTTTAATTGTCTCTGGATGCTCTGACCTGCAGATGGAGGGTTCTCATGCACATCTGAACAGCTTCCACCATGGGAAAACTGCCCCTGTGTTCAGGCCCAGATAATTTCTTTGGACTGATCCTCCTGCACATTTCAGAGGTGATGCTGTTGCATCAGGAGGGCACCCACTGTGAGGTGTTTGCTGTCTTCTCCCCTCAACACCCAGAAAATAGCCCTGACTCACAGAGAGCAATGTTCAGTCTCAAAGAGATGACTTTAATAAGACTTTCAATTTAAAGGGGGAATAAAATTACATTTTCTTCTCATGTCAGCCTCTGTTTCCTTCAGCTCTCAGCAGGCAATGGCTTGGGATACTTATTGCTCTCAGTAATTTCTTTCAGGACCCTCTTATTTTTATTTTATGCATCCCCTAATGCAAGTGTCTCCCAGTTTCAAAGGAGGAAAATTAATTTGTTTCCTCTTGATAGCAAAGTGCCATCAAACTGAGCTCTACATAGTACACACCTGGGCAGTGTCCTGCGGTCCTGCAGGGCTTCTTCAGGAATAAGCCTTGGTGAATTATTTATTTTTCAGTTTGGCTGGTGGGCATCAAGGGGAAATTCAGTTTAATTCAAGCCCAATCTCCCTCCTTCCCTGCACACACATATGTGTTTTTGCTGTGCTTTACCAGGCTGCACAACAGGAAGTTTGGCTGCTCTAAGCCATATTGCATGTCATTTTTCTTGTAAGTTTTTATCTTTCTGTCCTCAGTGCTGAGCTTTAAGACAGCAGCTGTGCAGGAGCCATTCTCTGCATCCTGCCAAGGTGCCACGTAAATGTGGGATCCTGGGGACAAAGACTTGCTTGGTTTGCTCTTCCTTCCCTGCCTGCTGCTGCAGCCAGGCCCGAGGCCATGGTGGGTGGCCAAGGCAGTGGCCAGGGGTGGATGGACACTCTGTGGCAGAGGGAAGGGGACAGGAAAGTTCTTCGAGTTCTGTGCAAAGAGGAATCAGGAGCCCCAGAGCCCACCCAAGTTTCACTTCCTCCGAAATGGGAACTGGGAGGATCTCACTGGCAGTGACCTGTGCAGTCACTGGGAGCTAAACTCGGTGTTTGACCCCACTCTGAAAGGTGGGGAGGGCTCTGTTCCACCCTGTCCATGTTCTTCTGCCCAGTGCCAGAGCTCTAGAGTTCAGTGAGTAAATACATTGCAGAAGGAAGTTTCTTGCCATTGCTAATGTGGCCTGATGGAACACTCCACAGGCATCAACTTGCTGCTGTTCTTTACTGAAAAACTGCTGAAATTTTTAGCCCAACATCCTCCATGGCCACTTTATTCCTCTGCAGTGCTGTGTAGTGGTTGCTTTTCAGGCTGCATATGCTACACTGTACCATTAATGGATTTTTGTGCCTCTTTGAAGCCTGAGTTTTGCTGGGCAAGGCAGGCACCAAACCCTCCAGGTCTGTCCATGTGGAGGAGGCTCCCAGATGATCCCAGGCTCTGTGCCATGCCTCTCCTCATGGCAGAAACACAGTCTGTGCTGTAGTGTCTCACCCAGGCTCTGTGTAATGATATTTATATTCCCTCAGCAACAAGCAGTGGCTCAGGACTGATGTTTTGAAGGGATAGTTATTATTTGCTGATAGCAGAGGAATTCCCGATAGAGGAAGTGCTCCTTGCACCCCAGTTCATGTCCCCCTTCCCTGGGCCATGTCTCAGAGTAACCCAAGGTAAGAGGATGGAAAACCAAGTGCACCCTGTTTCATGGTGCTCCTCAGTTTCCCCAATGTGCCCCATATTTCAGCAGAGCCTGGGAGAGTTCAGCACCCTCCTGTCCTCTGGTGCAGCAGAAAGTTTCCAGGGCCTTTCCCAGTTCAGCTTCTCCAGAAGGAACAGGATTTTACCAGGGGAAAAAATGCAGGTTTAGTCATGTGCTTTGGAGGTAAAAGATACCCAAAATGAGCTGTTCAGTTTTCCCTTAACAAAATTAAACTGAACTAAAGCTTCCCCAGCAGGGTTGGCCAAACATTGAACTTCTCTCTGGTGAAATAGGGCTACATGTGTCACTGAATAGTAGGACACTATTTTGAAATTCAACCTGCTAAAACAGGCTTTGTAAGTGTTTTCAAAAACAGAGGGGCTGATTTCTTGTTACTTTGTGAAGTTATTTACAGCTAAAGTGCCTGTGCTGGGTTACCTGGGGTCACTGAGTGTCTGAATACCAGACAGGTGAGATACTCGTGTTTTATCTCCAATTTTTTTACCATGCCTCCCGTAAAAGGAATATTTTGTATATAACCTCTCCTTGCATCACACTGGGGGAATTCACCTGTCTGTGAATCAAAGCCCAGGTGAGCACCAGAAGAGATCACCCAGGGAGGGCGTGGTTTTTTATCACCAAATGGTTTTGAGAACAGGTTAGACAAAAAAGGATCCCCATAAGCAGATCTGATCCTGCCTTTGGGAACTGAGGGAACTACATCCCTCTCCAAGTCCCTTCCAGACCATTTTCCACAGCACCAAGCCTGGAATTACAGCGGGAAGGGGAATTTGGCTCTCTGAGTGTTTAGTTACTCTGTGAGTTCTGAATTTAACACATCATGTACTCAGAAAAGCACCTGAGCACTGAGGATGTTGCCATGAAAAAGGCTTTTCCCTGGAATACAGAAGTGCCACTTTGCAGCTCTTGTGGAGTTCTGCTGAGGACAGGGCAGCATCACCAAAGCTCAGAATCAGCCTGAGAAGAGGTTGGGCAGCACCCACCCCAGCTACCAACAGCCTGGAGGGGCCCTGCTGGGGGTTACAGTCCCAGAAAATAGTTTTCCTTGTTTTTTCCCAAACCCAGATTTGTTCCCCTCCTGTCAGCACCCAAACCGTGGGTACCAGGCACACCCTCAGGCTAACCCTGAGCTCATTGACTCATGGGGAGTGATCAGGAGGGACTGCTGCTCACCTTGCCTGCCCCCTTGGAGCCTGGAGAGCCCCACCCAGGCATGTCTGCATCGAGTCATTAACTCCTGCTGGATCAAGGGCAAAGCCTCGCCTGACCTGCAGAGAGGAAAGGTGACAGCAGGACCAGGGCCGTGGCTGGTCCCATGTCCTGTGGCCTGGGGTGTGCAGGCTGCACAAGGTGTCTCAAGGGCACTCACACACCATCTCCTGCCCATGAACTGGACCAGACTGCCCCATAACTCCCAGAGAGTGAGAAAGTGACAGAGCCATCACGTGCCCTGACTCCAGCAGTCAGACTCACATCTGCTTTATAGTTTTTCTTTTTCCTGTTTTAGCCAAAAAAACCTATTTGAGCAGAAAGCTGCCTTCATTTTTATCCCTGGTAATACTGCTTAGCTTTTATCCAACACTTTTTATTGTCAGAGCTGAAAGTGATTTACCAAGACGGTCAGTATTTTCTCCCTGTCTCCCCTGGGAAAACTGGGACACAAAATAATTTAGCATAAGTTGTATTATTATGGGCTCACATTTCTAAAAATTAAAGGACCACAAAAGTGCTTTTCTCTTGATTGCACACACACTGGCAACAATGGCATATGCAAAGTTATCTTCCTAAAAAATTATGATTTCTTGTCATCAATAACACTGTAAAAGTGACTCTTTGGAAGATAGAGCTCCATAAATCTGAACCATTCTCTCCTGCATCTGCATTTTCTTTTTCTCTGAAAAGTTTTGTGGTAGTGGAGAAATAAAGCCCACAAACTCAAATTAAACTGGTCTCCAGCTAACCCTCAATAAATGTGGCTGAATCAATAGGAAGCACACAATCAAAAAGTAGAAAGAGGCAATGAAACCCCACAGCAGAGGCATGAAAGAGGCAACTGCAGACCCTCTGGAGCTGTAGAGCTGGTGGTGGATTAGTGAGAAGGAGGCACAAGCTGCTAAACAGAGCAGCCCCCACTCCCCTTCAGTGTACTAATTAATCAGGCATAAAAAGCTCATCAAGGAGCAGTCCAGCAATGAGAACCAGACTGAAACAAGGTTATCCTGAAGGTTAAAGACACAGGATCTTCTTTAATTCCTTAAAAAAATGAAACAACATCCCTCTTGCTTTCCTTTCCTGACACACCACTTAAGCCAACCTCCTCTTGCAGGGGAGGTGAGATTGACATCTGTCACTGAGGCCTTAAATCTTCTCAGGAGGGGAAAGTGAACCACAAGTGCTAACACTGAGGATGGCTCATCAGCTTTGCTTTTCATTTCCCTGTCCTTTGTTTTTCAGCCTGGAGCTGTTTTTCTGCCTGGAGCCGTGCTTGCATTTACATCGGTGGCCCTTGGTAGTTCCCTGGCTGTTGCCTTTTCATTTACTTCACAAAAGCTCAGCTCTGCAGGCAGAGTCCAGAGTGAGTCTCTGCATCCAGGAGTGCCCGTGTGAGCTTACTGGGAACATTCAGTTGCAATTTTATCCACTCTTGTGATTGCTGATGTACACCCCAAAGCTCAGTCATCACCAGAGGTGCTCAGCATTGGGGAATGGGGTCTTGCCTTCAGTTTTGTGAAATGTTGAGGTCTGTGTGGAAAAAATAATTGCATCAAATGGCAGAGTGGTTTTGGGGCCTCTGGAGGATGATTATGTTGATCTTGTACCTTGATTGATCTTGTTCCTTGGGAAATGGCCATTGTCAAGCAGGACCACCTTGGTTCCATGGGCATTAGGGGTGATGTGCACTGCTGCCATCTACTGCCGTGGTCACCCAGGATGAGCCCTGGGTCATGCCTTGGATTCCTGCCTGAGTCTTTAGCTCTAATGGAATCTGTTCTTAGAACAGGGCTGTCAGTGGTAGGTCCTTGCAACGTGAGGCATGCCGGAATTCTCAGAGAAGGATGGTGTTTTTTCCATGCTTTATGTGCCTGAAGAAGGCATTTTTTTAAACCAGTACACCACAGGTACTTCACTTCTAGGTGGGCATGAGAGATGAGCAGCTCGGCAGCATGTTTCTGTCTCTTGTGAATCTCTCCAGACTACCCAAGGGAAACAAATGCTGTTCCACCTTGGGCCAAAGCCTTTATCTACATCTAGCTAAGATAAGGCTCCATAAGGACAGCGTGAAGCCAAGCACCTCACGTTGCTATCTTCTTTAAAGGCAGCCAGAACTCAGCCCAGGCTAAGTTCAGCTGGCAAATCCCTTTTGGTGCCTTGCAAAAGGGGCCCAAGGTCGTTGTGTCCACCCTCCTTGGTCGTATGTGGGTCTGCAAGGCAGAGCACGGAGTGCCAGGGATGAGCAGGATGGGGACACACCTAGGATCACCCCCAGTGCCAGCAGCCCCCAGTGCACAACCAGCCCCAAGGGTGCTGCCACAGGTAAGGGAAGTGTGAGGGAAGCAAACACTGCCTCAGGTTCATGCTGAGCAGAGTAGCTGCAGTCAGTTAATCCTTGCTGGAACAGTTGGAAAATCATGAGTTTTAACAAGCACATCTGAGAAAGAGCATCAGCTCCAATGCCCAAAGAGGAAATTCACTGCTTGGGTATAACTTCAGCATTGACTGGTGTTTTCAAAATGTGGAGACCCACCAATATATTAGGCAGAAATGTAATCACTTGCACAGAAGTTAAAGATCCTGTACACTGAACAGAAAGGTTTTATCACCAACAACTGGCTGTGCAAACAAGATTCAAAAAGATGTTAATGCACTTGGAGCATGTCCTTAAGGTACCAAACATACATCCACACATTAAGGCATCACTGGCAGGGAGGAGGAGGAGTGAGAAAAAGAACCATGAAGAGACAACAACTGTTCCAGCATCAAGCTTGCAACAAATTAAGAAGTGTCAAGGTATGGTTTTCATCCTGTGCCTTTGTTTTGATTAAAATGATGGTGAGTGAAGGGAGTGATGGAATGGATGCACACCTGATCAACAGCAACATGCTGACTGACATGGAGGCTGAGCCCAGTTAACAAAAAAGTGATCAGCTAAGGTTGATCATCAGCTGTGCTTGGAATTTGTGAAGGTGTTACTGTTATTTTTCACTATTAATACACTGACATATAATATAGTTTGCTATCTCTGGTCTTCAAAGATTAAAGTTTCTTTCCTTTTAAAGCTGTTAAATATTACCTTTCTTTAAAGACATCACAGGTCACTGGCTTTTCTGGCTCTTCTGATACTCAGCTACATAAGTAGTTTTATTTCCACTGAATACAGCAGACCCTTCCCTCTGGACCCAAAACAAAACCTTGGAAAGAAGGGAAATGTATTTTCCTTCCTTGCCAAATGACTGGGTGAATGGATTTTTTTCCCTTCCTTGTTGCCATTGTTTCTCTGTCATTAGCTCTCTGTAAATAAGTTTGGCAAGGTCTCATTTTGAAGCTGCCTTTGCTTATTGGACTGCAGATCTCATAGAAAAAGGGGTGAACTAAAGGTGCACTTTCCTAATGGAGGTGCTGGGAATGGTGGGTGGTCTTTGAGGACACAGCCTGCCAAAACACAGGCTGTGCTGCAGGAGTGACTGGCAGTGGGAGTGACATGCGGAGAGGGAGGAAGAACAGGACCAGGACAGTCACAGTATTGCAAAATGTCAAAATGTCACAAACTGCCACTTTTGCACAACATCCTCTACTAAAGCATTTCCAAAGACAGGTAAATTCAGATTCTGCAACACAAATAAATTTATTTTAAGGAATGGAGTCAGTAAACAGGGAAGAAAAATTCAGTTTTAAGCCCGTTTTAAATGCCACAGGTACAAACTGCAGTTTGCTTGATTTAAATCCATATCACAGTGATATTTAAGTGGGCTGTAGGAGTGTCTGGGATACATTCCTCCATATGGCTGGAAGCAGCAGGTCTCTTGCAGCTGCTGCTTGGTGGAATTGCAAATTTAAGTGGCTGTTCTTGTGCCCTTACTTCCACATCCATCCATCCATCCATCCATCCATCCATCCATCCATCCACATCCATCTTTGCTTGGAGTTTTTGAATGATCACAACATACAGAACTGTGGTATTAATGCTTGTACAGGAGAAGAATTCCTTAGTCCAGGATCTACCCTGGTGATAGCTGTGAAATTAGTAAGTACTAGGGCCAGTCAGCATTGCTTTAGGGGAAATTTCAGATATGGGAATGAACCATTTATGATGAACAGCTGCTCTGCAAGGGCTGTGCTTCCCTTTCCCAACTAGAGTGACCTTAGTGCTATAAAATTCAGGGCTTTTATCATGAGAACAGAAACTTCATTTTGAATCTCTGAAACTCTGACCTGCGTTAATAGCAAAATCCCTTTTGCTATTGTTGACAGGGACACAACTGGTTAATTTTCTTTTTATTTTCTTGTGAAAATACAGAAAAGTGGTGAAACTTGTAAGAGACTTGAAAAACAATGTCAAAAGTGGACAGATCAATAAGCACTGCAAGTTTGGAGGTAAAATACATTAATTTGAAATGCTGAAATGATAATTGCTGGTCCATGCTCCCTGTATTAGTGGAGTGACAAGTTAGGACTTAGGTGAACCTAATACCTTCTGGTGTCCTTTGGCTGCAGAGGAAGCCTTGAGAAAGTGAGGTTTTATTTTAGATACATAAAGCTAGGTGGGGTGAATCCATACCAGAGGGGCTGTTCTCTCCAGGCAAATCTATTCTGAGCTTCGATTTTTAGTTTAACCCTGGAGGTAAAAAGAGAGCTGTTTTTTCTAGAGTGAAATTATACTGCTTGTATATAATTCATGCTCTTCTGAATGAGTTCTTTAAAGGACTGTAAGAGGTGGAAATATCAACTTCTTGCTGGTTAGCAGAGAGACTAGGGATGTGCTAGTTCACATCAAGAAACAAGGGTGGGAGCAAAGAAGCCCCTTTACCGTGTTCCTCTCTGCTGTAACATAGTGGAACTGATTGGAAAGGTTGCATTTAAGAGCAGCTCCTGCTTGTGTGTAGTAAAGCTGGGGTTCATCAAGCCACCCAGCAGATAAAGTCCTAGGCTGCTCTTTCATACAGCTCTGATGTGATCTGCTCAGGGTAGAGCACTCCTGTGACGTACCCAGACTAACACAGAGCAGATGTAGGCTAAGATGTGCACAGAGGCAACAGCTCTGATGAGAGAATTAGATGTTAGGGCTGTTCTCTGGCAGTGAGGCCCACTGACCTGGAATGAGCCATGTCCATAATATCAAGCTCCTCTTGTCACCACACAAGATGACTGAAGTCACGGCATCCCTTGGGAATGGTCCCTGGCTGTGCTAACTCCTAAATTCCTGGGACATGTGTGGGAGAATGCTAATTGATTCAGGTCAAAAATGTGCCAGGGCAGGTTCTAGGAATTTAACAATGTAGACTATCAAATTCCAATGCCTGGGAATATTACCTGCCACTGTTTAATTTACTAGCAGCATAGGTGTAGCCCTAAGGGCTCATGCACACACACAGACACCTATGGTGCATCAGAGGTGTTTCGAAAGGTGCCTGGCAGATAATGTAATGATCAAGAGACTGACTTAAGAACAACATCACTTCTGCATTTTTGAGCCTGCAGTAGAACTGTTTTCACTGTGGTTCCTATGGCTAGAGAGCATTCTTTTACATATGGACAGCACCAAAAGTACTGCTGAGAATACTGGAGATAAATATATATATAAATAAAGTGCATTTCCTCTGCCCCATCCTGTATTCTACTTCAGAAGTCAGACTTTAGAGGTACATTTCATGTGATCTGTGTTGAAAATAAAACCCCACTAACTGCATTTTCCTCCTGACTGTGTGTGCCAGAGAGACTGTGAGCCACTGGGGAAAGGAAAACATCGAAGGCTTATTTGTCCAGATTTCAAGGAAATTCACTTCTCCCTGTGGATTAATTCTGATTGTACAGCGGCAGGTTTTAAATGTTTGATTCTTGTTTGTGTCTGTTTTTTAACCCGTATCTCAAGAGGATTTAATTAGATTTGATGTTCATGATATGCTATTTACCGGATTATGATGAGATCAGCTGATAAAGCTTGACATAAACTTGGCAACCCGTTTGGTGCTTTCTCAGTCTTTAGAATTTAATTATGGCAATTTCAAAACAGGAAGCTTGGAAACAACACGGGGATTAAGGACTTGCTGTTGCCCCACTGGGATCAGCAAGACTTATGGCATTGGTTGTCACTGTTGTCACCAGCTCTCAGCATGCTCAGCCGTCTGGGACGTGAGTGCACATGTTCCCGTTCTGCCTCAAATGGACCAAGTGCCAGTGCCATTCCTCCCTTGGAAATGATTCTCCTGAGGAATCCCACCAACTGCAGTGGTGTTTCATGGCTGAGGTGAGAATGGAATTAAGTGACATGCCAAGAATTTGTATAGACACACAAAAGCCTGGGGCTTCTGTCTTTAAGCGATTTCCCAGGGGATCTGCATGCTCCAGTACAAAATAAAATAAGTTCAAATGCACAGGCCCAGAGCAGATGGAGTTTTTCACTGTAAAGATTATTTGCATGAAAGTGCTATTTTCCCACACTTGCACTCATTTTAAGCTTTCTTTCCTTTCTACAACAAACAGCTACTGCTGCTCTGCTCCTTCTGTAGCCAACCTGATGCCAAGAGCTAACATGCTGCAGTGTACACAAGCAAGCTTCTTCCCAAACCTACCTCTGGTTAAGGATCAAAAGATAGTGGTTGAAGTGCAGAATTGTTTCTTTTTATAGCTCTCCACAAGCATGGAGATCACATCTCTCTGCTTTATATGTATTTTAAGCACCTCCTAAATAGCCTTGCAATCAAACATCTGAGCACCCACAGCTCTCAGTGAAAGGGGTTGTAAGTTACTCTCAGAAGCAACTCACAGCTCCCTTTTTTGCGTACTTTGTTACTGATGAATGGTGCCAGGGAGGTGGAGAGCCTTTCTCTATTTTCCAGCATAAGGATGTGAAGGAGGCATTTCTGATATTTTATCCCCCAGGTGTTTAAAAATTGATTCTTGCACTATTTTAAAAATGGCAAAAAAAGTAGACGCCTATGTGGGGACAATCAAGGGGATTCAGGAGCAAAAAGTGTTCAAAAAGCAGATATGACCCTTGGGGCCATGTCTTAGTGGTGGGCTTGGCAGTACTGGGTTTAAAATTGGACTCAATAGTCTTAGAGATCTTTTCTAAGCTAAATTATTCTATAATTGCATTTGCATCTGAGGGCTTCAGACACTTCAATGTTTTTGACAATCCTGTTTCTCACCTTCTTTGGAGGAAGTATTTGCTACAGCTGCTGGATTCACTGCTGCAGAGAAACATCCCAAACCCAAGTATGAATCTAGTCTGCCTAAGTTCTGACAAAAAATATTTCCAAAACACATTTTCCAATTAACTTTCCTTCCATAAAGCTCTGTGTAGTCCTTCCATTTTTAAAAGCGGTGGGAAACAACTAAAAAAATGTCCTCTACAAAAGTAACTACAGTTGTTTAGGAAGCGTTATGAGGTTTGATTTGGTTTCTGCAGGCTTGCAGATAAAATGTAGACCTGCTCTCCTGGAAAAGTCCCACTCTGCCCACCATCACCTGGCACAGCACCTGAGATACTCTGCTCTGGGGGACTCTACCCACAGTCTACGTCCTTTCCTTGAGGCTGATAATTGCTTGTCAAACTGATTGACATTTGTAGAACTGTCTTTTCCATGAGACATTACTCCCTCCACACACACCCACCAAAAAAAGAATAGACAATTTGATTTTGCACTGTTTTTTCCCCTTTTAAGCACAGTAACTTTTTCTGCCTAAAAGTAGTAATTATTTAATGAATAGTCCTTCATGTTTCCCTGTCAGTCACTCACTGTAATGAACAACTCGTTTTGTCTGCTTTGTTAACATTTAAAAAAGTATTAAACTAATAATAATAAAGATTTTCTAGGACTTTAACACACAGGGTGCCCTGCAGAATGTAGGATTGGGATAAGAAGGGGGGGAGGGTGAATTTTCATTCTAGATATCAAGCAGCACTTTATAGTTTTTTGTGAGCTCTTGGACTATTTTTCCCTTGGTACTTCTCCTGTATCTTATCTTCAACCACCCTGAATAATTGGAGCATATTTAGGGGACCGAGTCCAGCTATTATTTGTTCTCCCTCTGTGAAAGTTTTTTTATTTTTTTTTAAGCCAGATTTGTGAACCTCTGTTGAGCTCTCGGTATTGAGGTCAAGGCTTTTTACAAGCTAGAATTTTTATCATGAACTGGAGCCCAGAGTTAATTGTACACAAAGACACATTGTTGTTTCCATTAGGATTTACAGTACCACTGAATTTTAATTATTGGGTAACATTTCTTCCATTATAGCTCTCACTCCTCCTCCCCTTTTTGTGCCAACCCATGTTTCTTTCAGTTGCAGCAGCTTGCAATGCAAAGTGCAAAATACCCCCAATAAATAAACAATTTGTGGCCTCAGCTTTGATGCAACATTTTATTTGTCCCTGCCTAAAACATAAAAACAACAACAAAAAAAAGCCAAGAGGACAATTTAATGTGAGCTAAACTGTAATCTGGTGTTTCCTGTTTACCAGCACTGGTTAATTTTAAAGTTCAAAGCACAGTCCTAGACAAGAGCTATACAGGAGGTCTTTATCATTGCTGGAACAAAACACTTCTTATGGACAAAGGCTCTAGTGGGCAGTAAAATGTTCTTGGATTCTTTCTATGTGATGATAAAATAGACATGCTGAAATGCTTCATCAATTGCCATGAAGGAAATGTTTTACAGAGTTTTCATGCAAAAAAACCTAATAATTTACTCCTGGACTCTGAGGGTTTCACAGAATTTCAGTGACTGAGCTTCAAGGCTTTCTTTAAAGGCAACAAGCAGTCATTTCAAAAGGCATCTAATAAACACAAGACGTGATGTATTAATTGGTTTGGTTCTTAATTTTCCTCCTGGTCTCTGTGCTTGAGTTCTGTGCAATATGTGGAGCCTCAGCCTGTGCAGCAAGAATTGACATAAGTAGCCCCAGCAGTATAATGGGAAAAAATGATGTATTCAATCAATAAAAACCCCTTTTCGGAACCAATTGTACAAATGCTTGGCCTCAGTTTATCACTCAGTCTCCAGCCACCTCAGCCCTGTGTGGTGTTTTATGAACCATAGATATACCTCATACATATAAAAATAATGTTCCTTGTGCTGGGCCAGGCAACTTGAAATGAATTCAAGCCCCAGAGGGGGATGACATAAGAGGTGTGGTGGATTTCCAAGCTGAAATAAACCCAGAGAGGGCCCTGGAGAGGTTTAGTGGGTGGGAGGACTGCAGTGTTGCAGTGCACGGGGTAGGTCCCTGATGTGTGTGTCCCAGAGAATGAGCCTTGCCAAGTGCCTGTGTCCAGTCTGCAGTGCCAATAGTCAGCAAGGAGGGAGTAAGAAGGATCTTTTAAAATGATTTTATGAACCTTTCACCCTCTCTTATTCTTCCTGCTGTGTTCTTCTCCCACTCCCCTCTGACTTTTCTTCCAGCTCCCACCCACAGCGTGGCTCTGATTCTGCCTCAGGATAAGGTGGTCTCACTGCTGTTCTCCCAAGTGCCCATAAATTGTCTTTTACTCACCAGGTCAGAGTGTGGTCTCTGAGTGTATAGGAGGAATTATTCCCTTCCTTATTTCCAGCTAACCACGGCTGCTGCCTCCCTGGACAAGCCAAGCCTTTATCAGCTGCAGGGGTGGGCAAAACCTCTGAACTGGACCCTGGGGGAACCCCATGAGGTCCTGAAGAATCACAGAGGGGATGGGTTTTTCTTCTCTGCTCCCTTATCTTTGAACAAAGGGAAAAGATTTGGTGAGTTAGGCAAAAAATATCAAAATCAAGGGGAAGTGTGAAGGGGTCTGTAGATCTATGAAGGCTTGGATTGCTTGATGAAAACACATCCACCCACAGCCTCACTGCAGAGATGGAGATCAGTCTGCTGGGCTGTTCTCTTGAGTTTGGCTGTGGTGAGAAATGCTGAGATAGATTGAGTTTTAGCTCTTCCTTTGGATGCTGTTTCTCATGCATGTTTAGGGGGGAATACGTAGAAATTACACATATTTAAGGACTTAGTTACATGTTTAAAAACCAAAAGTGCTTTGGAGGAAGGGACTCAGGCAACCTGGGGGAATTTTTCTTCCTATTGGCTTACTGACAACAGTGTGGGTGTGCTGAGGACAAGCAGCACCATAATCATTACAAGCAATATTGTCCTGTCTCTCAGCCTCTGCAGGATTTGGATCCTCAATCCTGTAGGGAGCAGGACCAGTCTTAGGTTCTCCATTGCTTTAGCTCTTCTGCTATGAGAATAGAGGAGTTCTAGGGGCTACAGTCTGAGAGGGGAAAATACCAGAAATCCCAAGCCCCAAAGGAAAATCTTCAGCAAGATACCAGTGGTGCCCTGTTCCCCATGGCATGTCACAGTTCACCAGCACATCCAATCTTCTCAGTCTAGTCCACACTGCTCTCACCCCAGGTACAGACACCAACCTTTTGATGGCTGGTGCCTTAATGACCTCTAGCACCCATCCTTGGAGGGCACAGATTGACTCTGGAGATGAATCAATGCCTGTTAACCTCTCTGGAACTATGTGTATAGCACACCAGGTCCTCTTAAAAACACAAGGAACAACTCAGGCATTTGGTTGAGATTTCAGAAACTCCTCTGCAAAGGGAGAAGCCAACACAGAGAGACGTGCTGTGCTGGAGGCTGCCCGCCCTTGCCCTTACGGACAATCTGTGAGGCAATTCCCTGACAAGGAGGCCAAGGGACTTGCCAGGGACCCAAGTGGGGCTTAGCTACTGTAACCAGAGAGACAAGTAACAACAAAAAAAAAATTGGGGAAGAGGTAGCTACTGGTCACTGTGTACCCTTGGCTGGGAGAAGTGAGATTTCCTGTGCCCCACTACGGGTCAACAAAGAGAGCACAGCAGATGGCTGCTGGACAGAGTCTTAGGAAAGAAATCCCAAATGGGACTGTGGCTCTGAAAGAGCCCTCTGTGCCTCAGAACAGTGAATTCGAGAGGATGGGTCACAGCTCTGTCCTGCTGTGGCACGTTGGGGAGTGATGAGAGAAGGGTTCCTGTTGTAAAAACGGCACAAGATCAAGTCTTTCATCGGTGACGCCAGCGCAGGACTTTAAGGGAGAGGTGACTAAGAATTCCAGCTACTCTCATGCTTGCAACAGCCCAGGGAGGGTTTTGGCTCTCCGAGGGGCAGAGCATGCAGCAGCACCCTCTGGAAGCTGGTGAGCAGGGGGTGACTCGGATATTTGGAGAGTGACTTTCCCCAACTGCTTTGGAGCCCTGCGTTGGAGCTCGCGGTCTTGCAAGCGTCACTTTTGCTGGTGGTGTGTGACTTGCTGTGCTTGGACAGAGAGGAAACAGAAGTGCAGTGAGGGCTGCTCCAGCACCCAATGACTGCTCAGAGAGAAAACCATGGGCTTTGCCACCAAGATGCTTTTTACATCTGCTTGGCAGAATTGTACATTTTGTCACACAACACGAGCACTGTCTGTCTGTCTCTGGGATGCCCCATGGCCAGGCAGCACTCCTGTGTCCAAAGAGAACCTGTTCTAGCACTTCCAGAAGACACTTGGCTGAAAAGTTAGATCCTAACAGTGTTTTGGGAGGTGCTGTTAGCACAACTCATAGTGGCAAAGCAAGCCATTCCCTGTGTAATAAAGATATTTTCCTCATCAGTAGATTTCTTGCCAGAGCTCGATGAAATGGGATACATTGAATTGACAGTAATTCCCAAATTTACAGAGTGCAACTGAGGGGTATTTTTCAACATTCATTTTTTCCACTACAATCTGAAATTTTTTTGATAAAAAAGGGAAAAAATAAAGAGGGAATTTCCTGTTTGCCCTCCCTCTAATTTTAACTGGTTTTCCTGGAATCTTTGTAACTTTGGGGATTAAACTCAGCTCTGCATGTGCATTTTCTGTACATACAATTAACAAATGCTTGTCTTTCAAGCTCTTTTAGTCAGCAAAAGAAAACAGAACAGGATTAGCTTTGCTATCCTCCATTGAAAATGAGTTCCCCTACTGAGCAGTAAGCACAACCATGGAATATATGGTACTTACTTAATACACTGGAAAAATAGTCTTTGTTGGACTTAGGCTCTCTTTCCTAAATTATTTTGCTTGTTGTTTTTTGGGTTTGGTTGGGGTTATTTTTTGTTACAGCCAGAAGGGACAATCAGCATAATTTCCATATACAAGCTGGACACATGTATTTTTTCCAGTAACTTTAATGAGAGTTGGGTTTGTGTGAGGAATTTAAGGGTGAGTTTTTTGCTGCTCCCTCTCACATCAAAAGAAAAGTTTTCATTGACTTCATTACTGCTGGGTCAGGATGGAGTAAGATATTGGGAAATAACACTCCGAGGAGAAAAGTAGCATCAGCAAGATGCTGTGGTATCACTCTCTTATCACAGGTCACTATCAAATTTATATAAATGTGGATCACTAATTGCACTAATGCTTTGCAGAGTGCCTAATGCAGCAGCTATTTAATAAAGCAGAGGAGTAGTAGCAATGAATCCTCCCAGTGTTTTTTATGCAAGTTTTATCAAGTCTGGAGAACCCACCGGGTTGGAAAGACTACTGCCCTTCATTAATGCAGTCATGAACAAAGAATAAATCAGCGTGTCCTTCAAACTCCCGGGAGTCCTCCAGGCCTACACACAGCACGATTGTAAGAAGAGGGGAAGGAAGGCAGGGAAGTCCTAAAGATTAATCAGATAATAAGGGAAATTCCTTAGTCCTGAGCACAAGGTCTTTCCCCTCCCCAGCCTCCCCAAGAAGCCACACAAGTCATGTTGCCCCTGATTTGCAGGAGAGATAAGGATGCCCTGGCCAGTGTGAGACGTACAACAAACACAACTTTATCTGCCCCCCACACGCTGCCTCGGGATCAATGGGCAGCCACCACTTGGATGTCTCCAGGAAGGATCTGGGAGATGAGACATCCCCTCGTGCCCCCTCTTCCCCAGCCTTAGAAGTCCCCAGGTCACATAAACGTGGCCTTGGAAGAAACAGGAAAAACTCTTACCCCAGGTACGAGCCTGGGTCGCAGCAGCAGCCCAACAAATGACAAAGGAGGAAAACACTGGGTTTTGACTGTGTTTGTTTTTTTCTGTTTGTAGAGTTTGCACCTCAAAGCTGCCATTGGAGAGCGGCTTCATTCTGTGTGTGCTTTCCTGTGGGCCTGGCAGGAAAACACAGACCAAAAGAAAGGAAAATAATAAAGCCCCTAACCCTGATGCTGGAAACATCTGGATTTTTTATATATGCTTAACATCTCAGGAGAGTTTGTTTTTGTTTGTCCTTCTTGCCAATAAAGTCAATGCTTTTCCCTGAAATATATGGGAACCGGAAGTATATATTAAGGAGAAGTATTCCTGGTTAAACTCAAGCTTGGGTAATTAATGACAGTGTGGCTGTGATGAGAAGCAGCGAGATGATAACCTCCACGGGCAATATTGTGCTATCTCTCAGCCTCTGCAGAGTTAGCTGTAATCATTGTGCAACCAGACCATCAAAGGAACAGTAAGATCAGATAAGCAAAATACTGCTGTCATTTTGCATCAATGTTAGTTAAGTTATAATTATTACTTTTCCTATCTTTGGTTAAAATGAGGGTGAAACCCGTTTTTTTTTTTAATTTACACACTTACCTATACATATGCATATCTTTGCCCAATTAGGCCCCTGAAAAGATGCATGTCCATGTATTATACTGTCTCAGGAAAACCCTGGTTACATTCTGGTGGCTCAGTCAGACAGTTTAGCACATAAGCAGCCAAGATCCACCTTCACTCCACAGGGGAAGCCACCTGCAGAAAAAAGATGAGGGAAAGTTTCCTCCAAGAAATAGTCAAGAGACACCAACATAGGCAACATGAGCAACTCTCTTCAGCAGATGAGCACTGACCCAGAGTTTATGATCATGTTGTCTGGGCTGTCCTCATTCCCCAAGGGAATTATGATTTCTGAGACCCAGAATAATCATGACTTGACAAATTGAATGGGACACACGACTGGGGTTGCCTCCTCTGCTGTATCTTGAGTGTCCATCCCAACCTCCACCTCTAAACAGGCAGAGAGGGTCTCAAAAATTACTCACCATGACATGCACTTCTACAGGTTTGAAATATGTTTAAGTTCTATAAAAACAATTTGGGTGCCTACCTAATCTTTTCTGAGCTAGACAGGAGCTGTTCTCTTGTCAGACCAAGGGGTGATCCCCTGCCCAGCAAGGTAACTGAGTGCTTTATCACTGATTTTGGCTGAAAGAAGCTCTCACCCTCACCCTGTTACTTCCTTTAGGTCAAGTTTGCTTCCTTTATTTCCAGCACTTCTGCTTCTGGTCCTGAGTGGAACAGACTTTCTTGTGGGTATGTTTGTACTTCCCAGTCATTTGCATGTAATTTTATGCAAACATTTTTATCACAGATCAGTTCACACAACCACAAGCTGTGTTTTTATTTTCTCTGTCAGCTGAAAGCTTCATCTACATTGGGTTATTTTCTCTCCTTGCTCCAGCATGACTACATCAAAGTAATTGCACAGGTGTAAACCTGTAATGCTCTAGATGTTCTGCATTTGTGCAGCAAAATGTTCTGTTTTCCATGTACCTTATGCTGGTCTGAGCCCAGGTATCTCACGTTTTGCCAGCCAGCACTTTTGGAGGCTCAGTGAAATGTGTGCATTAAGGTCATTGCAGCAACCCAAAACTTGGGCAGGCAAACAGATGTTTGAGAAAAGTTCTTGCCATCAGACAGAAGTAAATTCTTTACAAAACCTGCAATACTTTTAATAAAATAATTTAATTGGTGAATTGGGCAAAAAATATTAAAATGGATCATGTTGGTGAATCATTTCCTTAAAAGACTTGTATCAAAAGATCAAATAATGCCATGAAATCCTCCATTTGTCAGTCAGTGATGCACATCCCTTTAAAATGCCTGTGTAAGTTCTCCAAAGAGCTGGGAGGATGAGAGACAGCCCTGGTGGGAGCAGAGCAAAACCACCCAGGGAAGCCAGGCTTGTGCAGAGTGTGACTGAAACCCTCTCTGCCTCTCCAGAGAGTAGGAACCCCATGATTACACAGGTGACAGGCAATAGTGAGCCAGAGCACAGAGCTCAGAGCTCAGAGCATATCAGAGTGATGAAAACCATCAGCAAGCTTCAATTTAAAATTGCTGGGTTGGAGCTGGCACCCCCACAAGAATAATGCTTGTTATTTAGTATCCATTTCATCCCATTCTCCTGACTGATTAGGTGATAAGTCTTATCTTACAGAACATTGGAAGTTGTTGCTACATCACATCGTGGATTTATCAATAACTAATTCCCTGTTGGGGAAATAAGTATTTCATGACTGTGTACGCAAGGTGCTCATTGCTCAATTTAAAACATGCCTGATCTGAAGTTAGTATTCAGATTTTTTACTTTTTCTTTTGATGATTCTTACCAGCCTCAGTTGCAAGGAAATAGAAATTCACCCTGTGAAGATGACAGAATCTGGAGCAATATGAGAAAATGACTCCTCGGATGAGCTTTCAAATGCCAGGTTTCAGTCCATTGAATATTTTTTTTTCTCAGCAAAATTTTAAATCCTGGAAAACAGATATTTCTGGTGGATCTGCTGAGGCAGCTTTCAGTGAACTGTAAAAGCACAGGCTGCACCATGATACCATGAGGGGCCAGGAACTGCTCATGGAAAAGCTCCATGTTTTCACACACAAAACGAAGTGTAAGGTCTTTGTTAGTACAGCCCTGAGTATTTCACATTATGGCTCCAGGAAGAGCAGCACATTTAACACAGTGCTGTGATCATGGACAATGCAGCTACACTCACCCAGTGCTGGATGGCCATAGGAAAAGGGATCACAATTAACTCCATCAGTGCTGAATGATACACCTACCCTGTGCCCCAGCTAATGCTTCTTTCTTCATAAGACTAAAAAAAAAATCAAACTGAAAGCTCATGGCATGTCAAGAGCTTGTTTTTTTATAATTATTAATGTAATTTTTGTTTTGCTGAAAAAGGATCAGAGCCAAGGCATGAGCAGGTGCTGCAGGATCTGAGCTGCACTGTCAGCCTCTTTAATGTGACCTTGAACTCCCAGCCACAAGTCCAGACCAGAGCACACTGGAGTGTGCTCCACAAAGGAATATTCATAGAAGACTCAGATCAGTCCTAAGATTGTATTCACCATCATTCCTTTAACTCACATTTCTGCAAGTAAAACCACACCAGAGGAAGAAAACTGCTCCGCCTTAGTCAAACTAATTTCTTTTTTAGTCTTTTTTTTTTGCTACCATGATTTCAGTAGGGGAAAGTTCCCCGAGCTGTCAGAACAAAACTGGGGAGCTCTTTGATCCAGGAACAAACGGGTTAAAACAGCCTTGGAGTTTAAAGCTGTGTTTTGCTCATCCTTAATGGAAACTCAGGGACTGAATTTAGAGTTGTGTGTTGTGGAGAAGAAGGAAAAAAGCGTCAGAGAGGAGGCTGGCAAGGAGGGATGGTATGCACGGGAATTAAATGCGGTTGGTGTCACTGCGCAGGGCGAGTCTCAACTATGTATGTGCGTGTAAGAATTTGTAGTAGTCTGTGTGCTGGCAAAAGAACTGGCAACCTGCCCTAAAACGCTTAATAGGCTCCTCCTGAGTTTTTGAATCCCTCCTCAGTGCTCTGTGACACAGGAGAACTTGATCCCCATTTTAAAGCATCCCTAAGTGAGGGGTATATGGGTTATGTATGAGGTGGGATTCAGACAAAAAAAAAAAATAAAATCAGTTTGGACCTTAATAGAACTGGGGATTATGTGTAGCATTCAGAACCAGCTCTTCCCACATCAGAATTTGGGGATGCCTGGAGATTGGTCACATGCTTATTTCAGAGCCAGGATCCAATTTCAGATTCCTTCTCAGTCCCCAGAACCCATCACTGTTTGCAGCCTGCATGTCATGATTTGAACTTACAATGATTTTGCTGCACAGAGGAATCAAATGAGCTGCACAAGTTCCTCTGAAATCTGCTCCCTCAGCCTCTAATATGCAAGAGAGCTTGAAGTTCCTTCCCAAGAAATAAGTGAACCTGGATGGTTTTCTTGCAGTAACTGACTAGTCCAGCTCTTGTTTGTCTAATTTAGTTACTAATTTCTGAGATTAAAGATTCAGCAGACGAGCAACAACAGCAGCCTGATCCATTTGCTCTGTCTTGACCTTGGCACTGCTGAGGTGAAGACTGATTCTTGCCCAAGCTGCAAAGCTGAAAGTAAAGCAAGATCTGAGGAAGACTTCAACAGAGGACACCTGTGGGCAGACCAACCTGGCTGCCCTGAGTTCTCCTTCATGCCACAGGGCTCCAGAGGAGTCTTCATCTTCCTGTGGGTTTGCACAAATGAACCTTGTGTCTGATGGGGAAAAAGGGCTCTGACCTGCTCTGAACAGAGAGCACTCAAAACCTAAAGACAACTTGGGTAAGAGGAAGAGGGGACATCTCAAAATAGCATTTCTTGTGTCATAGGACTGGTGGAAAGTCCCTGATTGACTGCACCAGGGGTTTGTGATACCAGGACAGCTTTGCACAAGTCTCTCGTGAACTCCATTGGACTTCTGCAGAATCTCCTTCAGGGGAACCAACCCAGTCACCAAATACAAAAACAGCTGTGCTAAGAACTCTGCATCTGCCTCTGATGGCCTCATATGGTACTCACAGAAAAGCATTCATCCTCCTATTTACTGCAACTGACTAAAAGAATCTTTATATGAAAGCCTGGAATAGCTTCAAAAGCCTCTATCTCAGGAAAACAGCATGAATTTAATAGCCTTCCAGGAAAGTATCACATATAAACTGAACAAAACCATTTAGCCAAGGAGCACTTAATTACAATCAGCAGAGCAGCACCCAAACTCTGTGGAGTTCCTGCATGAAGGGGATCTTCCTTGGACAGTGACTGTAAAACCCAGAGAGGCTGTAAAATTCATCAGCTTCCCTCCAAAACGTAGATGCAGTTGAAGGCTCCTGTATTTTTCAGCTCTTCATCACTCCCACTCAGTTTTCCCTGCACCCAGGAGAGCTGCTCTGATGAGTGTGCAGACACAGTGTGGGCCCAGAGGTGGCATTAACTGAGACAGTCACAGAATGCAGCAATCAAGGTGTTCCCCTTTACTAATTAAGGTCCTGAGAGGCGTCACCTATGCTTTAATCCTTCCCTGACCCACAAGATCTTCCCAGAAGGCCACAGCAGAAAAACAGCTGCCTTCCAGCAAGCTTCAAACTTTCTATCCACCTTCACTGGAGCAGATCAAAGCAGCTGTCACCTCCTTAAAGTGGAATATTTGAGTGGTTAAAATGAGGGCCAAAGAGGGTAAATGAGTGTTATTTTTAGACAAAGTTTGCTACCACCCAGCAGAAAACTGCCAGTGCAGCAACATATGGCTTCATATAGAAATATAAAGGCCAGAAGAGCAGTAAGAAGTGCTGTACCTCCCCTGCAAGGCCAGGAGACAATGCATGGGTGGGATATGGGAAAGGTCTGCAGGGAACTGCCCTCCCAGACAAATGGCAGGGCCTGTCCTCAGAGACAAGAGGGACAGCAATCCTCCCTGGGGACAAAAGTGCAGCAGCTGAGGCAGCTCAGCATTGCTTGAGGGACTGACCCAGAGCAGCATCCCAGGAAAGGGCTCAGGGGTGGGAAGGGCTGGCAGCCTCTGTCACAGGCACCTGCGTTAGGGCCTGACTCACCTGGGCTGGCACCAAATGTCATTTCTCAGAGCTGGGAGGACTCCTGAGTCACCTGCCTCTCTCCTCCATTGCTGGGATTGGCACCAGCCAAACTGTCCCTCTGATGGTTCCCATCAATATCCCCTTGGGGCACAGGGGGACTGGGCACCCCAGGGGAGCCCCTGAGATTTCTCTGTTGTTTGCAGCTCTGGCTGGTGTGACGAGAGGATGAGAAACCCCAGATTAAATTTTTGTAGACATTTCTAGTGTTGATTAGTTTTGGTGATACTCAGTGTTAACATTTGTGTCCCCTGAGCTCTTTGCCTTTCAGAACAGGACGCCTACTCGTTAATTAGTTCAGGCTTTTACCCGAAGGGTTATTTTGGGGATAGGCAGAACATTACAAAGTGCTCAGTCTGTGCTCTAACCAAGTACTTTGCTGTGAATATGGAGTTGACATCACGTCATTTAGTTCATTTATTTAAGTGTTGATTTGTGGCTGATGCACCCACGGGTAATGCTGACAGCAGCTCCAGTTTCTTCATTAAAATACAGTGAAATAAACACAGCCCTCACACCTCGTCTTTCCTTAGCTGTAACCTGCTCACACAAGGAATAGTCATCACATCACTGATGACAGCTGAGGCCACTCAGCAACAGCATCACTCTTATCCCTGATGTTTCTGGATGGCACCTGAGACAAAAGGATACCTGGGGACCCCACCCAGCCAAAAGGTGCTGTTGGGATCTCTGCAGACACAGGAAACCTCCCGCTTAATTTAGGGCGTGAATGAGGTCGTTGGTATGGACACAAACTTCCCAGCAGAGATCTGTGCTGAAAGGATGGCTTGGTCCTGGGAAGGCTGAGCTTCTGGTTCCTGGCCCTGCTGTTCTCTGTTGTGGCTCCAGCAAGCTGGATCACCACCCCATGGCCTCAGCTTTCCCTCCACTCCTTTGCCCAGTTCTTTTATTTCCTGCAGATATAATTTTGCCCTTTGTGAGCACCTCTGGCCATGGTAAGTAGAAGATCCCATGAAATTACCTTCAAGTGCTCCAGAAAGGAACACAGAAACCACATTGCTCCCAATGGCAATGAGAAAACTGTTAACTCCTGGATACCTCAAAGATGTCATTTCAGAGAGGGGAAACTGAGGCTGTGATAAGTATTTGCGAAATATCTGTGGTAGGATAGAGAACTATCCAGGGTGTCATTTTGGGTCAGACATTGACACTGGGGAAGCTAAAAGCTGGTGAAAGCAGTTCACTTCCACCAGCTTCTGGGACAGGGGGGTGAAGGTTTTGGTGAGAGGTTGGGTGTTTTCCTGGGCTATGGCACCCCCTCTAACTTGTGCAGAAAGATAACACAGCTGTAGATATCTGTACAGAACCTTCACATGATGACTTTGGAGGGCATAAATGAAGTTGGCACAGACCTATGAGATGCCAGCAGGGGACTGGACTGGCTGACTGCAGGAGTGTGAGGTGCAGTCTTTTCTGCACAGAGAGCTGCAGCTTGTCTCGCTGCTGGATCAACACTATTTTCACTTTACCTCCTTGTGGGCACTGTGCTGCCACACTGCTGCTCCTGGCTTAGGAGAGAATTAAGTCCCAGTAGTACCAGTGGAATACAGGACAGCTTGTGAAATGTGCTGGGTTCCTTCCAATGTGCTACAGAGCAGATCCTCACTCTGGTAACAGCAGTAACTGTGTTTAACACCATGATTTGTGAACATCACCTTGATTCATGCTGTTCTCTCTCACTGATTGTTACTACAATTCACACCAGAGCCCTGAATCAAGGAATTGCCCCTAAATGCTTGTGGGATGGCTGTTCGATCTACATCAGAGTTATCTGGTTAGGGCTGCTCTCATTATCAAGATCATAGATAAAATGCATGAGAAGTCTGATCATACCTACCAGTTCCTATCCTCCCTTGGGGTTTCAGTTGGTATCTCTTCATAGATCCTAAACTGGCCCATCTCCAGCTGGAACTGATTCCTCAATCAGAAGGAACATTGGGTCCCCCTAAACCTGGAAAATTTTATAAGTTCTTTCCCATCACAACAGCTTTAACCTGGGCTGCCTTCCTTAAACTGCCTCCAGAGTATTCTGTTTCATAACCAAATTGTTCATTATTGTTGCTCTTTCCAAACTACCTTTGATGGGACTCCGACTTGTGCCTTGTTTAGAAGCAGTTTTGATGTCTCTTTTTGGCCTTTCTGTGCCTGAATGACCTCTGTATGGGAAAGCTGGTGACAGCAGAGCTGCACCTCTTGTGATAAAACTCTCTGTATTCATTCTGAGTTTATAAGTGCACAGTAACATCACTCTACTTTAATTATATGTTTCTCTACACCTTCTCTTTCATCTTTCTGTAACTTTGTCAAGGTTGTAAACACACCTAGGCCTTCAGGCCTTCAGCAGGGATTGCTTTCAAATCCATCTACGCTTTTACCTTCTATAGATCTCCATGTTCTGCACTTCCCAAATTGCAGGGCTGCAGCAAATGCCTGGCAATAATGCATGTGTATAAAGCATAGGCTATAAAAGCAGAATGGTGTGATGATGTTAGCAAGCACCGCTGATGAAAGATGAACACAAAGGCTGCAAGAACCTTTCTCACATGCAGTTCTTGAGTGCTGGCAGACTTTCCATTTTTGTGATGCTGTGGATTGTTAAAACCTCACTGAAATATCAGCTTGTTTCACAAGGGGTTCCCATTTTTCACAGACCCATTTTTTTCTGTGTGTTTGGCTGACAACTCCCATGAAAGAAAGTTTCTTGTCCCATACTGGATTTCTTTTGAAATTTTTTAATTTGCTTTTTTTTTTTTTTTTTAATGAATGTAGAATTGATTTGCTGGGAAGACATGGGATTTTTCTGCTATATAACTATTATCCTTTAAGAAATCCAGGCTTCTCAAAGATGCTGCTCCTTTAAACAAGACAAAAAGAAATCAACCATCGCCTGGATAATGCCGTTCTCATCAACATGCAAGGAGCTTGCTTGTCTGTCACGTCGCCCACATCTTCTCAATCACTCCCTTTCATTTATCCTATTTTGCCCCTATTTTAACTCATGCTGTGACTGATACTCAATGACAGACAGAAGAAATCCAGCTGAGTATCATCCTGTGCTTCCCCACAGGAGATGCAGTGTAGGACCTTACCTGGCAGAGATCAGTACTCAGGCACCTGATGGAACCTGAGTGGGGAGAGGATTTTACAGCTAGAGGAAAACACTGCCAACCCAGAAGGATCTGGGTGATGAGATCTGTTATAGACAACTGTTCTTCTGACTTGTTCCCCCTTTTCCAAGTGTGAAGAGACAGTGGGTGTTTTGCAAGCGGTTGCAGTTTGGAAGACATGATCACAAACCCTGACTAATATTTGTGGCTGGTGGGTCCGTGGCAACAAGTCAAAGCAAGTGCTAATTACTATGGCTATTGCTGCTAATTTATTATTTAATTTCACTGTATTAGTGTGGCATTGCAGGGCCCTAACCTGGAGCCATGGCCCCACGGGCAGGACACTCTCCAAAGACAGAACAAAGCAACGGTCCCTGCTGCCATGAACTTGCAGACTGAATATCCTGGTGTGGTGACTCCTGACCTGTAACCCAGAGGTGTCTGAACCTCCTGACTGCAGGGATCCCAGAGCTCATGCTGGTCCATGTAAGAGTGCAGGGGAGCTCCATGGTTGAGCAATGGTGCTACTGACCCAATTGCCCAACCAGGAGGAGGTACCAGGCTGGGCACTTGCACATGCAGGTGGGGAGATCTGTGTGAAAACAGTGGGGCTCAGAGATAAATGAGAAGAATTCATATTTCTGGTCTTCTGAACCTGAGTCTTAAATCTGAGCCTGGAGCAGTTTGCTCCCGTTTAGAAAGCACAGGGCTGATTCATGGCAGTCTCCTCCTCAAGCTGTCTAGCACATGTCTACAAGCTGATGCATTGATACACAGCAGCTCAGGATGGAGTTATCCCTCCCTGGCATGTGTGTTTCTGAACAGCAGCCAAATGGAGCAGCCAGCTCTGAGGCTGCTCTCTGATTGATCCAGATCATGAAGGCCTGCCCAGCAATTTCCATGCAGATCCTGGGAAGATTAACACACCATCCTGTCAAGCAGTATCCCACAGCGCTGCAGGAGAAAGCCTTCAGTTAACCCTGTGTGCTGCCAACAGCTGGAAATGGCTGCTTTAATGAATCTGCTGGGTTTTCTGTTATAAATGATCCAACTGCATTCTGCTAATTGTCATTCCTGGGTATTTCTTCAAGACATAAAAAAATGCTGAGATCCCATAGCACTTTCTTTTATTTATGACAACTTAAGGTAGTCTGAGCTTCCCATTCTAGTGAGAACCTTGCAACTGTCAGTGACTATAATAATAAAAATACTTAGTGTTACCCTTTCTGTCTCTCCCTTAATTTAACAGCAATATAATTACCTAGAATAATTTCTAATATATGAAATAATATAGGCCAAGATTCTGGAGGGCCTGGATGGGAACTTGGCTGTTGTTTTTCAAAGGAAAAGAGATTCCACTCCTTCAGTACAAGAAGACTCATGCCTATTACCAACAGTTTAGAGTTTGCTGTTGAAACAAACTTAATCTCTCTTTAATTCTATGTTTTATCTTGGATTAGGCTGTCCTTGCTGGGAATTCAGAGTCTCAGGGTGGGAGGAGGCAGTGACCGATGGGAGGCACGGATCAGGCTCTGTTCAGACTTGCAGGAGCTGGGGCAGTCCAGCCTCACAGCTGGCTCTGGGACTCCATCCTCAGGCTTTGCTTCCCTGCCTTGGCCATTGCTGTGTCAAAGGCAGTGGGAACTGAGTCCATGGGGATGAAAAGGAGAGAAAAAGGGCAGGGGAAATCAGTGTAAGTGTGCTCCAAAGCAGCCCCTCCCTCAGAACAGCTTGGAAAAGCAACTCATTCCAGAATTAGTGTGGGTAATGTGCCACCAGGCACTTGGCTGGGTTATCTGAGGTCAGCAGAGCCCGACCTCTGGAAGGGAGGAAGAGGGAAAGCAAGCACAAAAACCATGCCAGGCAATGCACTGTCACAGCTTGTTCCTCAAGCCTCAGAAAACTCCACACCCATTTTATTCTTCACTGTTTCCTCATCAGCCTTGCGTGAGATGCTCCTGGGCAATGGATTTAGGAAAACCAAGTCACTTACATCTTATGGGGAAGCAGCAGCCATCTCCATGGGAACAGGGCTCCCCCAGCCCCACCCCACCCTGCAGGTGAGGATGGATGACCTGCCAGCTCATGGCACAGGAGCACAGTGGATGGAGGAGGATGGACAGACGGGTGGAAGGCACACCTGTGGGGAGGTTGCTGCTGCTGGCTCCTGGTTTCTCTCTGGCTGACTTACAAGACAACATCTGGCACATGCATAAAGAGAACATGATGGCTGATCACTCCAAGGGCATTTATCTTCATGAATGAGGAGGAGAGGGTTACAGTGGTGGAGCCCCAAGGAGCTGGCCTGTCTCTCCTCACCAGTGAAGATTAATGTGTTGTGGGATGTTGGCTAACACGAATCGTGCACACACAATGTATCTTTCCCTCCACCCCCTTCTCCTTTCCCCAGCTCTCCTCTCATGGGCTAATGGACTAATAGAGCTTTGAATGATGACAGGTTACGTGGAATGCAGGGGAAATCTCTAGCAAACAAAGTGCTTAAAATGGTTAAGGACTGAAGGGAAGAACAGCCTATGGGATTTCACATCTTTATCTCTCTACTATAAACTGGACTTAGAGTATCTTCTCTTTTCAAATATATGGCCCATAAATTAAATTCTTGCATTCTTTTTTTTTTATGTCATCCAATTAAAAGGCAGTACCATGGGTCACATTTGTATTTAAAAGAGCAGGCTGCTTTCTTTTAGTATTTCAAGAATAGAGACTTTTCATCCCAAACCAAAGATTTTTGAAGTTGAGTGAGTACATCAAGGCCAATAAGAAACTGCATTAGATATTGGTCTTATACATATCTTTGCATTGTTGTAATAATCATTCAGGTGCAGGTTTACTGTAAAATCGCTGCATGCAAAGGACAGAAATCAGCAAGGGAGAAAAAAAATGTAAGAAAAGACAATGAAATGACAAATCTAAGCAGAGAGCTGCTGAATTTGTACCTACTGTATATTTTGCCTCAAAACCACAGGTTCCAATTGTGTAGAGGCTGATCTGTGCAAAGCATCTCCACTTGGAATTATTTATTTTACAGGTTAAATTAAAGATCTTTGTAGCAGTGCAGCTCCAAGCTTTTGGACAGCTGTGGTTTTTGGGTTCAGAAAAAGCCAAGAAGCACATCTCACTCCAGGCCCTGATCCCAGCCACTGTGGGCAATGGCAGGGCTTCCTCCTCCACTGGTGGTGAAATATCTGGCTGGTCCACACAGGTTTGGAAAGGAGAAATTAAAATAGCTGTGGAGATATGGGGACAAGGGAAAAAGCCTTTATGGGGGGATGAATACCATAAACATGACAGCAGGCGTGAGATGGGAAATTAGAGGGATTAGAATGACAGGACTTTGTGGCTGAACTGGGAAGAGAAGTACTTGTATTTTAAAGTGTCTTCAGGCAGAGGGAGCTGACAAGGACAGGCAGAAGTATTTGTAAGCATTAAGGTGAAGATGACCAGCCTTCCTCCAGAGGGAAAGACATCCTCACAGGAGCACACCCTGTCCTGCTGCAATCTGCTGCCACAAAAGTACCAGAATTACAAACCTTCCTGAGCATTTACAGGAGACAATTATTCTGGAAAAGGGCTACTCCTCATCAAATCCATTTTCTCAGCTAGTCTATCACTTACAAAGTCTCATGCAGGAAACTGGTAATCTACATAAAAGTGAAAGGAATGTCATGCCGAATAGCTTAAAATATGGATCCTCCATCACAGAGCCTGTCATGTCTTCCTAGTGTATTTCCATCACTGCAGACAACATAATGCCACTGCACCAGTCATGTTTCAACTAACACCTCAAGTCAGGTAGACACATAACAGGTTAATTAGGGGCTTTGGCAAATTGAGTCCACGGGCTGTAATTACCAGCACTCAAGACCTACAATTTCTGTTTTAATTAAAATAAACAGTGTGGAGAGGCTGACATCACAGCAGAGTAACCAGCGTGTAAGTCACAGTTAATTATATTAAGCTGTGGCCTCCATCATAAAAAATACTTGGTTTGGATCTGGATTTATAGAGACTGACTTTACCATTCCAGCAAAGTTTAATTGCTGTACAGAGGCCACTGACTGGTCTGGACAAGTCAGTGTTGGGGTGACGGGACACGCCGTGTGTGGAAGAGCTCCTTCTCCTCTTGGGGTGAAAGCAGGCAGTGCCAGCCCTTGAATCCTTCCTGCATTGTCTCCTGCCAACCTCTCACACCCTGACAGCTCCCAGTTGTGCCTGTGTCACATCAAAAAGGACGGAGAGCTGCTGCCTTTCCCAAAGAGCTTGGCCAGGGAATGGAGCCTGGGGAAAAAAGCTGGAGAAGGAGCTTTTGGGGAGAGTCTGGGAGATGGGAAGTGCAGGGCTCTGATGTGCTTTGGGCTGAGGGAATCCCCCAGTGATGGAGACCCAAGCTCTGGGTGCCCGAGCACACCCAGGGCACGGGTGGCACATTCATCCTCTGCATCCCATAAAGGCTCCTGCTCTGGCAGAGCTCTTGCCTTTCTCTCCTCCTGCACTCCCGGGTAATTCCCTCGGAGATGTTACAAGGTAACCACGACCCACTCCAGCCTCTCATCAGCCACCTCTCCCGCTTCTCCTCCTCCACCCAAGCTTCCCTCCCAGCCCTGCCTTTTGTCTCCTTCACCCACTTCCAACCCGTGCCTCCTTTGATGCCACCCGCCGTGCGAGGTGCAGCCAGACCCACCCTGCCCAGCCAAAAACACACCTGTTTTGCAAACCAGTGCAGGTGTAGGGGACACACGCTGTTCTGGAGTGGCTTTTATTGTGTTGCACAACCCTGCTGCCTGGCAGTCTGCAGCCAGAGCACAGCAGACGTCTCGCAGGCTTGCCAGGACTCCCAGCAGGGCCCTGCAATACCTGGGCAGGTAATTAGACACTCAGCAGGGTAGAGGTGACAGATCTCAGCTTTGCACTTTTCCAGTCTGGTTAGGAAGAGCTGCCAGGTGTCCCCACAAGCTTTCAGTCAACCCACAGGTGATGAAGCCCTTGACAGGCTCCTTGCAGGACCTGGGGGGACTCGCCTGAGCTCCTTGTTGCTGCTTGGAACTGCCAAGGAGAGGCAGAAAAATACCAGAAAAAATTGTCTGAGCATTTCCTGGGGGATGTGATGGTAGCTCCAGCAGAAACTGCAGGGCAATGCCATGTGTCCCCAGCATTGGGGATACAATGAGACCCTCTGCAAGTAACAAATTCAGCTTCTGCAGTGGAGCCTGGTGAGTGAAACATTCTGAATTTCCATTCGTCCCCATCAATGCACTTTACCTCTAGGACCAACCTGCCTGTGGAATCCCTGGAAAACAACATTTCAGTGGAGCTCTGATTATATGACTTTCCTGGGGAGGGAGAAAAGGAGTGTAGGGCAGGGAATGCTGCTGTTTTCTGTTGTAAAAGGTGTGGACCTGGTTAATCATCCCAGGGTTTTGGATGGACAGCTCAGACACAGAACAGGCAGCATTTTTCTTTTGCTTTTTCTGAACAAGAAAACATTTTAAAAATCATTCTTTACTTCAGTGTATTTTCAAACACGTAAAAGCTATGTAAATTGCCTTTTACTTTTAGGTTTTGCATTAACCTAACCCCTTTCATTTTTCCTGCAAACAATTAATATGGTCAGAGAGTATAAGTGGAAACCATTGCTCTTTATCCATTCAGTGACTTCAGGATTTGTTTCTGACTTCCACTAACAGTGGTTGATCCTTATTTAGTTAAGTATGATTTCCCCGCTACCTCTCCACATGAAATTTTGACTCTCTGTGATGTTTTGAGTAGCATATGATTAACCAGTAATTTTTTCAGTGCCATAGGCCTCATACTGTAATTCTTCTTTTCAACATATCTTTCACTGTCCTGCCACTATTTCCTAACAGTTGCTGCAACCTGCAGCCCAATTATT
>JBBMKD010000067.1:4771090-4943951 GCA_037834095.1 Argya squamiceps | reverse complement strand
AATTCTTCTTTTCAACATATCTTTCACTGTCCTGCCACTATTTCCTAACAGTTGCTGCAACCTGCAGCCCAATTATTTTCATTTCCACGACATTTTGAGTCCAACCTAATAGAAGCAGCATGGTGAGCATTAAATCCAGCAGTTAATATTTAAAATAAAACTCAATTAACACTGCTGTCCAGCTGGCCATGGGTATTGCTGTTGGCTTGTAGCTCACCTGCAAAGCCCCACAGAAAGGTGGTGTTTGTTTGTTTGGGGTGTTTAAATGCAGGACTGCTTGCTGCTTTTGGTAACCAGGTGAGACACCCCATGCAAGCTCAGACACTGGTGTTTGGGATAGACCTGTGTGTTGCCCAGGCAAGGAGATTGCCCTGTGCTCCCTCCTGTGGGTTACTGACACTTTTGGCTTCTGCAGGTGAAAGCCAAGTGACAAAGCAAAGTCACTGGTGCCCAGCCCTGAGCAGGGTGAGCTGTGGCCCTGCAGGGACTGGCAGAGCTGGCCCGATGTGGGCACTGCCTGATCAGAGTGACCTAGAGAGCTGAGGGTGCTCCTTCCCCTCAGGTGAGGAGGAGGAGGAGGAATCAGGGTGGTGACTCAGGGGAGCAGCAGAGCCTTTGAGGCTCTCCTGCACGCCCTGGCTGTGCCCACAGGCTCTGCCAGCCTCTCACTGCCTTCAAAGCACCCAGAAACAGAAACAATGACCTCCCTGCAGTAATGGCATTCTCCCCCAACACCCTGAGGCATGCACACCAATTTTGGGACACATCTGAGCCCTCCTGCTCCCACCCCGTGGCTCCTTAGCCACCTCTCCAGCTCCACTGAGTGGTACAAGTGACAAGGGCACAGGTGGCTGCCCC
Organism: Argya squamiceps; assembly: GCA_037834095.1. Taxonomy (NCBI): domain Eukaryota; kingdom Metazoa; phylum Chordata; class Aves; order Passeriformes; family Leiothrichidae; genus Argya; species Argya squamiceps. The sequence goes on along the minus strand of JBBMKD010000067.1, from coordinate 4,943,093 downwards.
AGGCAGTGGCAATGCACTGACCCAGGGCAGGGCCACTTTCTCTCCTGGAAACCAGCAGCCAGGACTGAGGCTTCCAACAGCCAGGACACCCAAATTACTATTGTTAGTGCTGCCAGGATACCACAGCTTATTCAGGGTTTTATCCCACTGGAGGGATGGGCCATTCCACAGCACTTGGGCTTTCATTGGCTCTGAGGATATGTGGTTTTAAATTCTTTTACCTAATTGTAATGAGCCGTTTGGGTTCTTTCCTCTTCTTTTTAGAGCTGCTGCCAGGCAGTTTGTCCTGAAAACACTGGTTATGGTGTTGTGGTTTTTTTTTTTTTTTTTTATTTTCCTCCTCTTATCAAAGCAGGATGCCAAGAGACAAATTTATTGTCCTGTGTAACATCCTCTTTCATATCCTCCCTTGCACACTCCAGGAAAAGCAAAGTGCCTGCACACCAGACCCTTGGCAGATCAGATCAGGGAGCAGGAGCAGGCCCCAGTCTGTGCTCATGAGAGGCTTTTACAAACCCCACTGGAGGGATGGGATGAGTTTTCCCTCACTTCATCCAGCTTGGGAAAGGGGCCAACATCCTTCTTGAGCCCTCTGTCCCTACATAAACCATATACCTTTCATTTTATGTCCATGTGAGGAGTCTGAGGGACTCTGAGCAGCGTGTCTGAGATTTTAATAGGGAGGCCATCACTTGGAGAGAGACTGGGGAGGCTGGAGGGAAGAGGAGAAGAAGGGAAGAGAAGCACAGAAACAACACAGTCCAACCACATCCTGCTGCTGGGACAGGGGCAGAAAATCCTTTTTGTGCTACTGGAATTCTGGTGTCCCTGAATCATAATCTATTTAAATTCAGGTAATAATAAAAGGACACCTAAATATTCATCATGGAGTGAAGACACACTATGTGTGTTCTCTTGTGTCTTCCTGCAGTGAAAGGTCTGTGGTGGCACCACAGGTGCTGGTACCGATCAAAGAAGCTACAGAGCCCATTGTTTTCTGGTTTTATTTACCACATCCTTGGTCTCAAGGGGCTTTCTTAAGCCTGATCAGAACTGCGCACTTTTGAGGAAAAATGAAGTACAATTACATCTACTGAAACTTTTTTAAAAACTCTGTCTCCTTTTGTTTTTCCTTCTGATCATCTGCTCTGGATGCATCCTCAGACCTTGAGCTTGTAGGACAGAAAGAGGTCCCAGTAATTGGAGGGCTGAAGCCTCCCTTCCCTCAAACGCTGCCATAAACCTTTCCAACAGAGTAATATAACAAGGAGGCACCTGCATTTCTAAAGTCCAGCATTGCAGAGAAATATCACCTCTGCCCCGCAATCCTGCTTTTGAAGTGACCTGGCTGTGGGTGTGATAATGGGTGAGCTGCTCCAACCTCATTAAATAAAGCCAGTGGAGCACCTCCCATGGCTTTTGGGGGCACAGGCTTTGGGCTGCCTGTGTACTGAGGCTGGAGCAGAAATGTCTAAACAAAAGGAAAAAAATTAAAAACAAATACACTTGCTAAAAAGTAGGGGGTGGCAGAGAAGGCTGCAGGCCGTGTGTGCTCATACACAGCCAGGATGTGCCCCATGCAGCTGACTGGGGTGTTCCCAGTGCTGGCAGTGTTTTGGGGGACTGTCCTGGCTTTTTCTCAGCTGTCTCAGCAGATGCCCTGTGTGACATTGCTCCCACAATCATGATGTCATCATCTGGATTGCCTTTGGAATTAAAAATAGCTTCAAACTGGAGTGGCCGGGCCGTGATGGGTCAGCTGGTGGGAAAGGAAAAGCCCCCGTTCTCCACCCACTGGATATTTTGGAGACCTTGTGCAGGCAAACAGCCAAGGGGTGTGAGTGAGGAGCTTTATCTTGGCAGCACTTGGGTGAAGCCAGCTGGGAAAAACAACTACTTTTTCATGAAACTTTTTTCTATCCCAGTACCAACACATTTCAGCACACTCTGGGGAACTCACTGCAATGAGTGACGTAGATGCTGCTGAGAGACCTCCTAGTAAAACTGTATTTTTTACATTTAACAATTAAGAGAATAGGAGTCAAAGTCAAAGTCAATCTTCAGGTTGAAGATTTCAGTTCAGTGAGGTGTTTTGGGGTGTGGGCAAAGGAGGCTTTGAGAGAAATCTGATTTTTCTGTGAAATAAAGTGAGTGTGAAATGAATGAGGTGAATATCCACACATTTTTTGTTATTATTAATTTCTGCAGATGTTGAAAGGTTTGATTTCAAGTGAAACTTTTCTTTTTACCATTTGTATTCTTCTAGTGCTGTTCAGCCCCATTTCCAGCCCATGCCAGCAGCAGTGGAGAAGGTGACAGGTCAGGTGTCACATCACGCTGAAGATTTTACCCTCTTTTCTAGTAAATCCCTTCACTTTTGCTCTGCTGGGGAGGGGCAGGACATGACCTGCTAAAATCACCCTGAAGTGAAAAATTACTCTAATTCCTAAATGAGCAAAATACTGGATATTCACACAATTGCAACATTAGGAAAGACTCAGGGAAGGGGAATATAGGACTGTGTGTGCCTCGGGCAGGGTGCCAGCCCTGCAGAGATGCTGCTCCCCTCTCCAAGCCCCCCATGGTGTCAGCGTGCATTCCCTGTGCTGAAAGGTTAATGCTGCCTCTCCCTTGTGCAAACAGCTTCTCCTGAAATGACCATCGTGGTGCCAGCTCAGGTTTTGTGGCTGGTCCTTCCAGCTCTTCCCCCCACATTCAGACAAGAGGAGCCAAAGGAAACACCTTTGGCTGCAGTGAATAGGTAGAGCCTTTTGTGCTTTCCTCTGCTGCCCTTCCCAGCCCAGTGACGTGGGGATTTCTGATATTTCCTGAGCAGCTGCTGGATGTTACACCTTTAGGAGCTCCAGCTCTGACTCCTCCACACCCTTTCCCCTTCAGCAGAATTCACACAAAAGCAGGGGATAAAAGAAAAAAAAAACAGCTATAAATGCCAGCCTGCTGCTCACTTGGATAGAGTAGCTCTGCTCTCAGTTGCCTTTGAAAAGCTGGTGCAACCCCAGTGTCCTGGAGGCACTTTTGGGGTGAGATGGGCAATTGGAGTATTCAGACAATATATCCCAACCACTCCTGAGTTTACTGGAATGGTTTGTTAAATGCAGTGTGGGTGATTTTACTAATTTGGGGCCTCTTCTAAAAAAACTTTATTTTTTTTTTAAATAACTTTTTTCCTAAACAAATGTCAGGATCCAGGTGCTTTCTGCCATCTGCGTATGGAGCCAGGTTGAATCAGCCCTGGCTTGTTCTCTTCTTGGTAGCTGCTGCTCCTCTAACACCTCTCAGATCACACTGACAAGGAAAACTTTTATTCCTCAGCCTGTAATTCCCGTCTCTGTGTGTGGGACAAGCTCACACACCTTGTAACTATTTCACTTCAGCTCAGAACTCATCTTCTCATTACCCAGATATAATTACATCTGACAAAAGTATTGAATGCACCAAAGCACAAAGAAAAAAGACAGAGGGATTAAACTGATTCAGGTCTCTCACCCCTGAACATTATGCCCCCATAAAGAGCTCAAGAAGGAAGAGGATGAATAATTGTTGAAGGGTCAGCGCCATGATTACAGGGTATGGTTTGTCATATGGCACTTGAACACTCAGACAATTATGGAAAATATAGAGAAAAATCAATCTTGGTACTAAGATGGGATCCCAGGGATATTTATTTGTTTGTTTGTTTTTCTTTTCTAACAGGAAAGCAGAGAGCCTGATATGTGACTTAACATTTAACTTTGCATTACAGATGGGTTTTCACAGGTATGTAGGGACAGCCTCAGAGCTGCCATGGATCCTATTGCTAAAAAAATACATAAGCAGGAAATCATTTGAGAAGATTTGATAACAGTAACAACAGCATTTCTGGAAGCAGGGTCAGGTGAGGGGGTGCATGGCTGATGCCCTTGCTGGGCAGTGATGAGCTGCTGTGGTGGTGATGGGCAGTCACAGCGGCTGTGGGGTCACCCAGGTGCTGCTGCTGCCGGGGGATGCTGCTTGTCCCTCTTTGTCACCCCTGCCCTGCCTGCCCCCTTCCTGGGCAGCAGCCTGCCTGCAACAGGCCCTCCATAAACTTAGCAGCAGGTTTATGTGCTGCTGAAAACCCGTGAAAAGGTCGTGGCGAGAGGACGGCGCAATTTTCTCGTAAAAGCTTTGCTGACGCACGCCAGGGAAAACGTCAGGAGTGAGGGAGAAGCTGTGGGTCACCGGCTGAAAGTTGCTTTCCCTGTTTTCTTTTAATTACAAAGAGGGGAGGGAAAAACAACCGAGGTATGTTCTTGTAACAAACGGAGGAAAAGAGAAAGTAAACACATAGAAGAGTGCCTGAAAAAATTACCTGGGAAATTCCAAAATGAAAGTATTTTGTTTAAAAATTTCAATTAAGGTTGCTAAGTAACAACAGTGTATCTACTTATCAGCTCATTTACAAAATCCAAGCACTGAAAAGCCAAGACATTAATAGTGGTGGAGATCATAAATCTTGTGCTGCTGACATAATAAGCGTACATGCATTATTCTTATCAAGTACAAAGAAAGTAAATACATATTTCATCACAACAAGCTTAATGCTGACCTCTAAATAAATAGCTGTCTTTCATTAGCAATCTCAAAATAAAACATAAAGCAAACCCTATTAAAAAGAGCCATAAAAATTATGTATGTAGACACTAATGACACATATTGATCAGCTTCACGTGCAAAGCCATACGCATGCATAATTCTGCCACAAATCAACATGGTTATGTGGTTTTTTTTTTCTTCAAACCAGACATTCCATAACATTCTCAAGGAAACATAATTATCAAGGATTAACTAAAAGTCAGCTGTCACTTTGATAGATATATAGGTTTTATATAAACACTCCTGTAAGCCTCAGTACTCACTGCATCTCTTCAGGAGCACTTTACCATTGTAACTGAGCTTACCAAACGAATATGATTTTAAAGGTCAGAGTTGGGGCTGGTGGGCTCTGCTGGGACATTCTGCTGTGTTTCATGCTTCATAAAGCTCCGTCTCTCTGCTTGGTGCTAATTAGGAGAGTCCCTTGTAATCAGTGGCGCCATTCCAATTTCCATTAGCTAAGTTTTGGACTCTGAAGGCTGTTCCCTCCACGGTTGCCCCATTTCAGTCGAGCACTTTGCCATATGCCAGCCCTTCTGCAGGTGCTGAAGCTCAGGGAAGTGCTGGTGTTTGAGTGTTGGGATGGATCATGCGGGCCATGAGGGAACGTGGAAGAATGTGCTCACCATACCTCAAAACCCCAACCCTAAGGTGCTTTGTCAAGCACTTTTTGTATTTTTCAGGCGTTTTGGCTGTTTCCAGGGGCCTGAACCTCCAGCCAGGCCCATGTCAGCAGGTGTTGGATCCTCTGTGGAGCCATGGCCAAACTGAGCTGAAGCAGCACAGCTGGAATGGTGAGGGCAAGGGCTGAAGGCGAAGAGCACGGCAGCCTCTATGGGTCAGGGCGGGCCCCAGAACAATCTGTGGTTTGAGCAGATGACATAAATTTGTCACAGATTTTAATCAGAATTCTCAGGGCTCCAGGTCCCAGCCTGCCACGAGGCAACATTCCTGGCTGTGCCAAGGTCTCCCAGCCGAGCCTCCCCACATCACACCCATGGACTGAGACCTTCTGCTGGATGAACAACTGATTTTGACTCCTTGTAGGCAGCATTTGCTCTGCAGTTATTGCCACAATATGCCAAATCCTTTTCTTTAAAAAAAATCCCACTAAGTGCACCGAGGACCATATTGTCGCTGAAAGAAACTTCTGAAAACTCGCGGATAATAGTTGAATCCATTCAGCTTTGAACACTTTAAAAACTGATCAGACCTCTTTCTTAAAGCCCTGAAGTGCTTTTAACTCCCACTGAAGCCAATCAGAGCTCTTTGAAAGCAGTGAATGGCAGAACTAGCCCCTGAAACACGTGAGCCCAGCTACTGAGAGTGGAAGCAGAAAATAGGTTACCCCTCCCAGCACAAATATGCAGATGTGAATTAACGCCACACATGTAATGACATTTAAAAGCTACATTCAGTAAATCTTATTCAGAGTGAGGAAGAAATATGAAAGAAATCCATCAACAATAATTTAACTCTGACAAATAACTATTACTCAATGTAAGCCAAATTGCAAACTGCAAGGACTCATGTATCAGTATATTTTAATGATCACTCCACCCCCAAAAATGTTTAGACAAAAAATAGATAAAGTAGTCCTTTCATTCAATGCCTCATTTACAAAAAGAAAAAAAAAAAGAAAAAGAGCAAAACTGTGCTGAAATTTGAATTAAAGTGTTCATTTTGAAGTAATGAAGAACTATAAAAAAATCTCTCAGGTTCTTAACTCCCCTCCTCCTGGGAGAAAGAGAAGGGAAGAGAAAGAAGTTTGTGTAGCTGTTCGTGTTGTGCAGAAAGCAAGGCTTTTTTCAAAGCCTTTCAGCTCTGCTGATGAGGTAAAAAAGTTTTTCTTTTAAACTAGTCACTTTGCTCCCCTTCCCTGTTATCCCCTCCTATATTTCTTGGATGGAGCACCATGGAGCAAGGTGGTGAGAGAAGAAATACGTGCCTGTGGGCAGAGAACTACCAGGAAGGGACTTTCCTTTAACATTTCTTTTCTTGTACCTTATTAGTAAGATCAGAAGGGATAGAAAACTGGGAGAAAGTGGGGAAATCCCCCAGGCTTCATGCCCAGTGGCACTGATTTACATTTTGGCTGCCTTCTCTTCCCAATAATCCACTTCACTTTCCCCACTGCAAAAGAGGAAAGCCTGGGCTCAGACCTGGAACAATGATGATGATGAGAGCAACATTGATTTCAGATTAATGCTGAGCAAGGAATTAACAATTAAAATGCTGATTGCCACCATGGCCAGTCCTTTCCCTTCACCAGCACTGAGACCATATGGCTGTTGGACAGTGATGTGCAGCGATGGAAGAAAAAGTATTTTAAGGCAGAGGTAGAGGAAAAAGTGTGTGTTTAAGATTTCTGTATTAAAAGTGGAGGGAATAGCCTGTGTAGGCAAAAGATAACATACACTGGGTGCTATGCATATGTCAAAAAATTTTTTTTAATAAAAAAATAAGCAAAATAAAGGTATTTCAAACTTAATCATTTTATAGACTATAATCAGTTTGTATTAATCTGTCTAAACATGTCAGTGATGACAGCATTTCCCTGTGGCCAGATAATAAATCAGGGTCTAAGAAGCAAAGAAATTCAGAGGCTTTTTATTTGGTGTGCTTTGTATGCTAGAAGAAGTAATTTATATCCATTTAGATTCACTTGGATATATTTAGTCTTGAGTCTGAATTTATCTTCAAAATCTACATGTAAGGGATACTGAGAAAGAAAATGCTTTACACCTGCTGGTACCTGCCTGTGTGTCTGTGCCACTTGCACTGTTTATTTTAGGAAAATAAGTGGGGGTTTTTATGGTTGGGTGTTTTTTTTCTTTTTTGATCCCTTCAAGAGGGTGCAGAACTAATTTTTAGCTCATTATGGAGGTAATCTTGCCTTGCTTATTTGACTTGGGCTGTTTCCATAACATCTGCTTTCGTGCAGAGGCGCTGGGCGCTCCATGGATGGAAGCAGCTCTATATGTGGTTACATTCACATGTTGTTCACTTAATGAAACCCTGGCAATTGGCCCGTGTTTGAAATACATCTGAACCACAGAGAGCTGCCTGATGCTGCTGCTATCCAGGAACCTCGAGAGGAGGGACATGGCATTGTCTGTGCTTCCTTGAGAGAGCTCAGATAAAAATGTTAGGGAAAAAGAGTGCACGTGTTCTCCTAAAACAACCCAGGATGCACAAGGAATTTCTGGATCAGGTGTTAAGGGGTGTTCTTAAATAGGGATGGAGGAAATTTTCTTGTCAATGCCTTTAAATTGCTTTATACTGAGTGTTCTAACTCATTGGCTCTTGGTGCTCTGCACAAAAACCATCTTTTGCCAGGCTCACAGGCAGGAGTGGATGGACTTGTTTCAAGTCCTTTGAGTCTAAACCTGAATCCTCGACTTACCTGTGTGGTTCTGTCCTTCCCTCAGTGACCAACACTGGCACCCACTGGGCAGCACAGGAGCTTCCCCTTCCACAGAACAGGTCACTGGGGACATGCTCTGATGCTTTTCTATCTCTTTTTATATACATTTGAAAATGTATATGATTTCAGCTGGCAGATTAAAAAAAAAAATGTTGTTAACAGAATTATTTTCCCATGAAAACCACAAAAAATTCAGATTTTAAATATTGTTGCCCAAAAGCAAAGATGTCATTTTGTTCACTGTATTTTTCAAGATTATTTCCATAATTTAAATTAATCCAGATAGTCAATGAGGTGGGGAAGGAGGCAAGAAGGTTCTGATGTGGAACGAGAGCTATCAAAGACAAAGTTAACTATTACACTCTTCTAATTTTCTGGTGAGTGTGACCATACAGGACTCTTCTTTCCCCCATGGGCAGTGCCAAGTTTGGAACTGGCCTTTCCCAAATCCACACAGGTTTCTCGCTGGGACACAAACCCCCTTGTGTGCTGTTTGCTAATGTAAAGATATTTGTACTCCCCAAATCACAGCAGAAATAAACTGATCTATTCTGAAGCCAACCCAGACCCAAAGGCTTCTTTATGTATTTATTCACAAGCTGCTGTTTTATCGCAGGGCATGTGTCAGCCAGCAATTCATTCCTTTCTGTTCCAGGGATTTCATGCTATGGGAAGTGATGGCGCTTTTTGAATAAGGCAGAGGAGAAAGCCAAATGCTTGGGGCTCTCAGGAGAGGCAGAGGGGCATGGCAGGGAGAGGAGCATGCCAAGGGGGGATGGAAAGGCAGAAAAGCCTCTCAGGGCTCATGCTGTTTGCATCACTGCTTGCAGTGCCACCTCATCAGCAGGTAATGCAATCCTCTGGGGATTGCTTCACGGAGCCGCATCACTACCAGGAACCGCTGAGGTCAGTGGGCGTGCAGGTGGAGATGCCCTGAGTCAGAGAAGGCATCAGCTGGTGAAGCAGATCAAGGGGCTAGTTGTGATTTTATTTCTTTTTTTTTCCCAAGATAATAGACATTAATCTCCTGAGCTCCAGCTTGGCAAGACGAAAGTGCTCCTGTACCACACTGCTCCCAGCCCGTGAATCGAAACCAGACATACACACACACACACAAAGTGCTGTCACTTTGTGTTTATCTAAGATATTAGATTTTTTTTTTTTGGCACTTTGAGCCCAGCTCTGCTAGCAGCTACATATTTCCAGAAGGGTTTGAATGTATAGAGTTGCGAGAGCAGGTTTTGGTCTTCAGCAGGGTCCAGGTTGTGGCAGGTGGAGCTGCTTTCCTTGGGAACCCCCACCTGGGCTGTGTGAGGGTTCTGGCCATTGGTGTCAGCGCTCACATCTTCCAAAATTTAAACCAGGAGAGAGAGACTGTGGCTGCACAAGACTGTGTGTGGGTAGGTGTGTTTGAGAGAGATAATTATTGGGTAAGGCAGGAAAACATTTACCTACTGCTGTAAAGTGTTCTCTGAAGACAAGAAGAATCCCTATCCTTTAGCCTTTTAATTGATTTTAATTATTCAAAGCTCTTTCTCTCCTTGCTCAAATAGCAGTGTGATACAATATTGTTGCAAGTGTCTTGGTGCCTTTTGAGATACTTAAATATGAATAGCTGGGAAGCTGGTGCCTGCTCTCCCTCTCAAGCACACAGCCAAATCTTGCTGTGCAAGGCAGAGCCCACCACACAAGAGCCAGATTATTCTAACAGCACTCTTCATTTCATGGGGATTCGTTTAAGTGGATTCCACACAATACTCTAAAAATGTTATGAGAGATGATTCTAATAAGGCAGAAGCCACTACGGCATTTAAGGGGAATTTAATCTTATTCTCCTACCACATAAAAAGGAGAGCAGTGCTGACATTTCAGCCCACTACTGGCCTGCTTCACAAACATTTCAAACTGTGCTTTTCCATTATACAGCTGTGTATTCCACTTATACACATGTGTAGATTGCATCAAACCCCTTTTCCTCCCCTGTGATCCCCAGTTCACCTTCCTGCTGTTTGGAAAAACAGACACAGAGAACAGTCTGGTAGCAGCCTTCACCAGCAGAAATTACTCTGGTTTGAGGAGCTGGGTGTGCTGAGGCCTGGCAGTGGTGTCACAGCAGGATGGGGCAGCACACTGCATTGCTCTCATGCAATCCCAGCAGTCAGGATCTTTCAAAGTGTGTGCTGGCACATGGGGAGCAATGCTCCAGCGTGCAGAGGGTTATTGCTGTGACTCACTGCTGGATGGACATGGCTGTCCAGTCCACCACAGTGGGAGGAACACACTGAGTCCTTGCTCCTCTCAGCTGTTCTGGTTTTGGCTGTCCTGCCAGAGCCCTCTGTGGGAACCTGCCCAGTGCTGCAGTGCACTGGTTTGTAATACCATGAGCACAGAGGTGAGTGGAGGAGACTCATCCAGCCTTTGGCAGCTGAGGGATGCTGCTGAGATGTTTAGGCGTGTTCACACACAAGTTCACTGGAAGAGTTTGCAGAAGAGGGAGGTCCTATTGCCCCCCAAGCAGCAGGGGAAGCAGACTGGTTGGAAGTGCAGGGCTGCCCAGGTGCATGGGGTGTGGCTGTGCTGAGATTTCTCCCTCTCCCAAGGCTGAACAACCCCTCCACACAGGCTGCTTTTCTACAGAGGACTTCCCACCCCAGTCTTCCACACCGTGCTTGGACCTCCTGCTCCTGCATCATGCCACTGCTCTGAGCCACATAGCCCCAGGGCAAGGCTTGGGGTACCTGAAGCATCATAGGGCTCCACTGGCTTTGCTCTTCCCACTGCCTCTCCCACTCTCTGTTGCACAAACCAGCCCTCCTCCTTCCTGAGGCATATTCCTGCCATTATGCTTCCCGGGAGTTGGCTTCCTGGGGTAGCCTTCATCCCTGTGATTGAGCTGATTTACCCAACCCTGTTCCTGCTCCTCCCTCTGATAATATTGGCCTATCTATTGCATATGCCAGGTATAAAGTTACAAAGGTAATTACCCTTCCAAAATAGAGGTTTGCACAGTATCCACCAGAAAATGCCTTGTTTTCATTTGTATCTTTAGGCACTACCCATGGTGCCAAAGAGATCAGCCTGAAAGCATTGGCTTTTGTTCTTTGTGTGGTGCTGATGCTGTGGGGTGGGATGGGAACACTCTGTGTTTGGCTTAGGGATGCCCCAAATGCCTGTACTCAGTGACACGGAGCTCGAGGAGGGGGGTACAACCCCTTCATTTGTCATTCCTGCTTCATCTGATCCAACAACCTGTTGTAAAGTAATCCCAGCATAAAAGGAAAGGGAAAAGTCCCAGCTAGGAACCCCAGGTCTGAGTCTTGGCTCAGACAACTTTCTTTTCATCCTTATGCAAATCAGACAACTCCTGCTTATTTCATCACGAAGTGGGAGGCAGGGTAAGGCTGACGTAGTCTGCAGTACCTCCCAGGAGTATTAGGAAGGTTAATTAGTTAATGTTTCCAAAGTGTGATTATACAAGTGCCAAGCAAAACTAACAACAAGAGGAAAAAATGACATGACAAAGAAAATAAACAAACATAAAGCCAAATTAAACATAGTTAAGGGAGGCAACTCTGTGATATTAAATATGAAATGGTAGAATAAAAATAGAGATTGATGTAACTTACATGAACTACAGAATACCGAGTGCAAAACTTATTTGCAGGCGGCACTATACGACCAGACAGGCTGATTCTTAAAAGAGAGATTTTAGTTAAGTTTTCGGCTTCTGTGACAGTGATTTATTTTAATGATACACAATACTTCACTTCGCATTTGTGATTTCAAGACCTCTCTAAGTTTATGTAAATTCTAGCTGCTAGGGCACAAGATAAAATCATGGCTCTTACTTACTTTTATAGTGTCACATAAATGTGAAAAACTGAAGAGTTGCTCCAGGCCAGCATGCTACATTTTGACATTGTGAGAATCTCTGTATCCTGCATAACCTGCTCTGATCAGGGAATATCTGTGCAAGCCTGTACAGAGGCAGGAATAGAAAGCAAAGGACAAAGCAGCTCACATTGTGGAGGATCCAGAAGCAGTGCTCCCCCATTCCCAAGCTGTTTCACTATGTGGAGCAGCAGGCAAACAGGAGGAAAAAAAACTTAGCAGGCTTTTAAACATACGAAATATTCTCAGTGGGATCCAAACAAGATCAGAATATTTCTCATGAGTCTGTCAGTTGGCAAACTCAGAATCGATCCTCTCTCCATGCAATCCTCAGGCTGAGATGGGGCTAGCTTGGAGTGAAATTGCCTGGTGGAAACATGCCTTGCTCTGCGATTTTGCCTGGTTCTGTAATCAAATTTCACAATAATGAAAACTGTAAGTCAAGAAATTGAGGAAATGTCATGAAAAAGAAACCCACGAAATAAATATGCGCTGAATAAATCCATCCACATTAACTGGGGAGGAACAGGAATAGTGGCTAGCACAGCACGTCTGCCTTCTCAGCTGATCACTGAATCACGGCCTGACTTTGAGCACATCACTCAAATCTTGCTTAGCTTTGGTTTTCTCCTCCAGGAAAGAGTGAGAACAAAGGATGTGTGTGCCAGGCTCACTCTGAGCAGTCGGTGCCTGGCTGCCCACGGCTCCCACAGCCCCCAGGCTGAGGCTGAGGGAGGTGCATTCCCCAGGAGACTCTTTCTGCACATCCCAGGCAGCCCCACATTCCAGCTGACTGATCCTCAGGCCTGGTGGCAAAGAGTGGCAGCAAGGACAACCCCCGTGTGCACCCTGGGGTGCCCCTGGGCACTGGGAACGTGTTGTCCCCTCTCTCCTGCCGTGCTGTGTTGTTCCTGCCAAGGAGCCCCAGGCCAGCTCTGCACATGCAGAAGAGCTGGGAAGGCTCTGCATGGCAGAAACTCTGTTTCTGCTCTTAAAATCCTTGCTGGTGGCTTTAAATACACGCTGGCTATGTTGCACTGTGTGTGTCAAGGCTCTGCATGGCAGGAACTCAAGTGTTTCTCCTCTTGCAATCACTGCAAGGTGCTGCTGGTGGCTTTAAACACACATTGGCTGTGTGACACCATGTGTGTCAAGGCTCTGCATGGCAGGAACTCGGTGTTTCTGTTCTCATAAACATTGTTGGTGGCTTTAAACACATGTTAACTGTGTGGCACTGTGTGCGCCAAGGCTCTGCATGGCAGGAACTTGGTGTTTCTCCTCTCGCAATCATTGCAAGGTGCTGCTGGTGGCTTTAAACACAGGTTAACTGTGTGGCACTGTGTGTGCCAAGGTTTTGCATGGCAGGAACTTGGTGTTTCTGCTCTTATAATCCTTGCTGGTGGCTTTAAACACCCGTTGGCTGTGTGGCACTGTGTGTGTCAAGGCTTTGCACGACAGGAACTCAGTGTTTCTGCTCTCACAATCACTGCTGGTGGCTTTAAACACATGTTAACTGTGTGGCACTGTGTGTGCCAGGGTTTTGCATGGCTGGAACTTGGTGTTTCTGCTCTCACAGTCATTGCAATCATTGCTGGTGGCTTTAAACACGTTGGCTGTGTGGCACTGTGTGTGTAAAGGCTCAGCTGCACACTGTGGTCTGCACTGGGACCAGTGCCACTGCAGAGCTGAAACCACTGAGGCTCCTGTGGGTTTCATCCAAAATCCCTGCAGCTGTGGCTGCAAACTCCAAGGAATGTGTCGAGCTGTGTCAGTCACACTAAGCTTCACCCATGCAAACTGGCTGAGGATACTGGAGCACTTTTCATGCTTGCAAGAGTTTCTCCTCTGAAATGGGAATGTGGCAACCCCTGTGTGAGTCTCTCTGCCTCTCCTCAGGGTCAGGGGACAGATATCACTGGTTATCTGTGAGAAGTGTATGCTACACAAACTAAAAATTAGTATGACATAGAATGAAAAACTCTGGACCCAGATGAGGCCAGTCTTTTGGGTAGCACAGGGAATCCTTCAGCCAGTCCTGCCCAGATTTATTCCACATGCACTGAAACCTAGTGCCCCAGCTCAGTCATGTCCCCAAAGAGAAAATTCCTCCAGTTGTTTTTTATTGCCTGGAAGTGACATTTACCAACACACATTTACCCTTTTCATACTGTACTTAAATTAACAAGCTTTTCCTCCTCCAGCCCATGAATTTCCAGTGCATCAAGCTGAAGGCATTTAGTTCATTTTACATCCCATAAAAGCTGTTCTTAATGGCTATTTTTTTAACCTGAGCAGTCCTGTAGATGCCATTCCAAGGGCCTCCATGTGATAGAAACCAAAGAAATTGCAGGGCAGGCCAGGTTAAAGTAGGTTCTACTGAGTTAATTTTTCTAAGCACACTTCTGAATTTGGCCCATCTATCATACATGTATCCTCTATACCTGGTAGCAACACTCAAAGCACCCTGCAAAGGAGGAGAGAGGAAGGGGAAAGAAAATGTGATTATGAAACATCAGAGTAGATCTGATCATGTCAAATTCCTCTGGAGAAAAAGACAGAGAAAAAAATTACCAGCACGCAGTGCTTGAAGTCAATAAATGGAATTTACCCAATTCAGCAGAGGCATCAGGGAAATCACTCTTGATTTGTCTTTGATAGGTTGACAAAATCTCTGTTAAAGTTGTTTTAATGTGTTTGTAACTAGGCTTCCAAATACATTGAACCCAGGCCAGATCTCAGCTTAATAGGACCAGCCCTCCACGTCAATCAAATTTGTAGCTGGTGAGAAAAATGAACCTTTTTTTGTGCCCCTTGTTCTCAAGTTGGGCAAAGAGCCCAAAAGTGTCTGAGGTTTTACTTTGCCAAGCTTCTGAAAGAAAATTTACTTACAGGAATGAAAACGCCTCATGGCTGTCTGTAGCACAATGAAACAAGTCAGGCCAAAAACTGCCCCCAGACGTTTCCTTGTGGCATCTGTTGGAGTCAGCAGTGCCATGGTGTAGGTGAGCTGAGGGCAGAATTCAGCTTGTTGATAATGGAATCAGGCATTATGAAATGAAGGTACGTTCTGCTCTCCGTGTCGGCAACATTAATGAATTAATTCACTGCTTAATTAATATACAAAGCCACAGAGTGCTGTTGGCAAATTAACTGTCAGCAAGACACGTCGCTCCAAGGGTGACTGGGTATTTCTTTTTTCTTCACCCTGCCTGTGTCAGGGGCAGAGATCAGGTTAGGTGCTGAGTCACGGAGTTATAATGGGAACTGCTGGGACCTGAGCTCTTTGGAAAAAGCTGCTCCTGTCCTCTCCATCTCTGGATGCAGGAGACAAAGGTCAGAGCTCCATCCAATGTGAGGCACTGCAGAAGCATTTCTCCCTCTTTTTAATCCTGCAGTGACAGTCACCACCTCCTCACCCACACTTGCTTGATAGTTGAGAAACAAGATTATTTATATTAAAAAAGGCTAAATATATTAGAACTCAGTGCCATAGCTGTAAAGAAGAGCTGAAAATCTAGCTGCAATGGTATTATGTGAATCTATGTCTGACTTTCCCTCAAATCTGGTTAGAATTTTTAAGAGGGGTCTAGATTCACAGCAAAGCAGAATCCTGACTGCTTGCTATTTTAACATAGGTGATAATTCTCATCTCAGTAAAAGTGAAATGCATACTTGGACTTTCTTGAATTGCTTGAACTTCTGAACAGACTGACAATGAATAGAAAACACCAGAAAATCAGGGAGTTGTGCATTCAAATTCACCTCAGGAGTGAGCTGAGGACTCAGCTTCCCCTCTGATCACACTTTTAGTTGTGAGCTCAGAGCACACCACAGTTTCAAGCAAGGCCCCAGCTTTTCACTTTGTTTCTACAGAAATCACATGGAAACAGTGAAAATTTTGGTCAAAAATGAGCTCTGGTGCACTCGAAAGGCTTTGTGAATCATTTCTGCAAGGAGCTGCACATTCATTAATCAGAGCTGAAACCTGGCAGGGTGCAGTGGGCTGGTTACTCACTGCACCCAGAGCTCAGGACCCAATCCAAGCCTCACTGAATCCTCTGGGAGCTCTTCCATGCATTCCTCTAGGCTTTGGGTGAATGTTTGAACGACAACTAGCCCAGGATCTCTTTTCCATGCCTGATACAGATCTCCTTAGGGTACTAAGGAGAGGAGACAGTTGTTTACAAGGAATGCTGCATCTCAGAGCAAGGGGAGAACATGACTACAGAAAAAAAAAATGCACCAAATGATTTGCAAATCTGATTCTCTATCAGAAAAGTAATTTCATAGTTATGTAAATATACAGTTATTCTGTGCAAAAAAAAAAAATTAAAAGCTCTGTCTTGCTACTTGCACAAGAGGCTCCTTTGCTGTGATGAAAAACATGTGCCACAATTTAGGGCAGACTCCAGTGTGCATTTGCACTGTGCTGTCTCTCCCAAGTGCACAGGGACATGGAGTGGAGGAACTTGGCTTGGTGACTGGGGGAGGGATTTGTACAAGGGAAAATAGACTGGTGGGAGCTCAGGCACAGCTCTGATCCATAGCCCACTCTGCCTAAGGCCTGATACCTCTGTTAGAGCCATGAGTGATCAATGACAGAGCCTCCCCACCTTTCCAAATTTATTCCCGTGGACTTTCTCCATTCCACATGCAAAAAAAAAAAAAAAAGAAGATTATTCTCTTTCACAGTAAATCTTCAGATAAAACTGAGTCTACTATCCTTTAAGAAGGATCCTGTATTTCACAGAACAGTAAATTTAATTAGAAGCTTAGGAGAAAAAGCAGAGTCACAAACAACTGGATCTTAAACTAACTGGTATCTTTGTGATTTGACTTCAGTGGGCTCTGGGCAGCAGCTAAGGTGTAAATATATGAATTTTGACATTTGGCATTAAAACATGGGATGAGTGATTGACTACAAGAGGAATGAATGAGCTGAAAAAAATCTCCTCCACAAACTAAAAATAATTGACAGCTAATGAAGTATTTGCAGTGAATGAAAATACAAATTATATGAGAGCTATCCAAGCTGCTACAACTGAAATGCTTTTCTGCCCTCATTACTTGCCTCCCCACTTTGACAGCAGTTAAAAGGATGTGCTTCAGGTCACAGCTGCTTTCAGCAGGACACTCTTTAGCCATACCTGGTCGACAAGCCTCCAAAACTGTAAGGGATTTGCTATAGGGTTGGTGATCTGAGTTTTGAAAATTTAATCATAATTGTTTTTCTGTATCAGTGTCTTACTTATGCAGAACTGTAGCTTTTGCATTTCAAATCACAGCAAAAGTCTATTCCTAGCATGCAAAAGTAAAAATAATCTTGGTAATCAGAAGCTTATCAAAAGGCAGCTACTGACTGTGCATTTGATTCATGTGCTGAGACAATAGACATTGTGTAATAGACATTTGTGTGCACTGCTCTAAATGTAACATCTCCTGGTGTACCTGGCTGAACTGTGCTCCTGCATCACATCCCTGCTGCTCCCCTCCTGCCCTGGGCTTGCAGCAGGGACTGTGGACTCCTCTAACCCTGGAAAGGGGAGGATGGAACCATGTGATTCCACACCCAGGATTGAGTGCCCACCTTAGGCAGGATTCAACCATTTGTTTAAAGTGGTTGGAGACATAGGGGCTGTTTTGGCTCAAAGATTCTCAGCAGAGGGAAAGAAGCAGAGAAGAGAGAGATAGTATGAAGCATTTGGGTGGTTGATAAGTGTAGAAGATGATTCTCTACAAGTGTTTTGAAAAAGCTCAGTGTAGGAATCTCTAGGATCCCCGTGAAGAAGAGAGAGGAGGTGTATGTGGGAGAAATGGGCAGCAACAAACCAGTTTTAGAATCTAAAACAAAGGGTTCCCTATGAAAATCCAGAAGCTTTAATTTTTTTTATCGTTTCTTTAAAAATAGATATTTGGGAATCAGGCAAAAAAGACAAAACAAAACTGTTGTGGATCACTCAGCCACAAGGTACCATCGATTCCTGCCTTTAATGCACACCAGTGTCAAAGCCAGTTTGTCAATCCACCACTATTGACACACTCACTTTGAGAGACAAATAAAAAAAGCCCAGGGAAACCTCCCAATCTTCTGCTTGTCTGGGCTATAAGCAGCTCCAGAGCTAATGATGGGTGAACCTCCTAAGGTCTGAGATGTCAATGGGAGTTACATGTTTGGATCAAAGACATGCTATGACCCTGATAAACTTAAGACAGAAAGGTAGATCAAAATGTGGGTCAGGCAGCCGTTAGGGTTTCTTTAAAGATGATAGAGGAATGGGTTTTAACACTTCCGAGGAGTTTTGTTGATGTTCTTGTGTGCGCTCTTTGTTTAAAAAAATAAATACATTTTTCATGCCTTCAAAATTCCAAGCTGCAGAAAATTTCCTCTTGTGATGAGAAGCATTCAAAACAAAAACATGTGGCCTGATTTGTCTTTTATAGAAATCAAAGGCTGTATTCTAAAGAGACTTCCTTTACCACACAAATGTAGCAGATGTTCTTTAAGATTATAGCTGCACAAGCAATCTACAGTTCGAATCTCAGAAGCATTTAAAGTTTTTTTTTTAGAGGAAGAGTTTTTGTGTTGTACAGTGATAAACTGCAAGTGAGTGTGAAAGAGATTGTCTAAGACAGGTAATTAAGGTGACAGTGTACAGTAAATTTGGCGAGCATTGTTTTTATTCAGGAAAATAAAGTTAAAAATGATCAGACCATCCCAGCCTAGTGTTTTGCTAGTGGGTTAATTAAAACACATTTTCAATGCCAAAGGTGAAGAGATTAGATCTATGGTAAAAGCAGCCCAATGAAACAATCCAGCCAAAAGTGTGGATTTGCATGTGTATTGTTAATAGGACGTGATGTTGTTTCCACTATTGCTGGTCCCAGTGAAGCCCTGGTGTGTGCACTGGAGCCAAGGGCTGATCCTGTGGAGGTGCACCAAGAGGATTTCTCTGTGTGCTCCAAGTTGCTGGGTCAAGCTTTCAGCAGAAATGTCAGGGCTTAATCTTGCTTTCTTATCCATGATGTTCTTTGCCCTGACTGTGAAAGTTCCTGCAGCTCCTGAACTACTGAGTGACCATCTCAGGGGGCTTTGAACCCTGGTCACCAGTGGGACACTGCTCTGACAGTCTTAAAAAATTGCCTCCTGGAGTAGTCTGAAATGGGAAATGAGGACATAAACCATGTCTGCAGCCTTTTTATTAGATCTAAAGTGCACTGATCACTGTATATCTTAGTGAGATTACTGAATAAATAAATGAATAACAAAATAAATGAATAAATGAATAAATAAATAATAAATGCATAAACAGGCAGGAAAAGATGAGGTCTGAAAAGACAGATCATGCAAGGGGGAAGCCCTAAGAGGCTCTATGTGTTTCAACACCCAGAACACTGTGCAGCAATCAGCTGCATGGGCTGTTGCTGGATGGTAACACTGAGCAAATTCAGCCAGGGAGCACGAACCCTGCTGAGCTCACTGTGTGCCTGGGGCACAGGGGCAGTCCTGGCTGTTTGTTTTAACATCACCATCAACTCCAGCCTCCACAGAAAAAAAACCAAAAACTGCTTGGTCACTAGCAGGGGAGGTGGAGAACACCATACTTTGTGAGACTTTAAGCCAGAATTAGATATCACAGCTTCTGCACTCTAAGTAAATGTGAGAGTATTGCTGGCAGGAAAAAACACTCTGTCATTCCAGGATGGCTCCCCCATCATGGCAATCTTTTATTGATTTTTGTGAACCATTAACCCCCTCTTTTCAGGAATTCAGTAGTGGATGTTGATGTGGGTTAATCTTGATGAGACCTGATGAGGAAGACACTGGGCAATACCCTGCTCAGGTAGGGCTCAGGGCAATGTGAGCCAGCCCTCCCAGGTGTGAGCCATCCCACCTCATGTCGTGGGCTGTGAGCTGTGGTCACTTCTGTGTGCCTTGGGAAGCTCTTCCTTATCCTCTACAAAGCCACCCTCATTTTTCATCTGACATATCTTTAGTTTTTCTGGGAAACTTACAGATGTAGTGTTACTTTCCTATTTTGGAAGAGTTAATCACAACCTATTTACTGGACAACAGGAATGCAGTGAGGAGAAGAGGGAGGGGTGCATGAGGGAAGGCAAGTGTGGCCTTTAAACCTGTTTTTTTGGTGACAAGCTGCTCATGTTGTCTGGCGGAAGTGTAACTTTTGTGTTTTGCTTCCCTCAGGGTTGGGCAATCCATCCTGAGCACACTGCACACATGTTCTTGGCTGTGTTTGCACTCTCACTGATCCTCGTGGTCATGTATTAATGGTATCTTCCCTGTATAAGATAAGTATTTGTTTGTTTATTTGTTTGTTTGGGGGCAAGATAACAGCAGATTAATCTGCAAACCAGGGGCAGGTTTCCCTGTGCAGGGTGTCAGGCCCAGGGAGGAAGGGAGAAGTGGAGGGCAGGGGCAGGGAAGCAAAGGGCATTGTCGCTTCCCCATTAGTGCCAGCACTTCTGACATTTGCTCTGGGACCAGCTGTGGGACTGCCCTGTGTCCTCTCCTCAGCAGAGGAGCTTTAACCCAGCTCTAAAAATATAGGGAACAGTTTTTGTCAAATGAGGAAACTTCTCGTGTTGGAAGCATATGTGAAAACACAAGATGGTTTTCTGAACCAAAAAAAACATTAGTAGCACAACTTTCTTCTCTGGGAGGCTTTGCTTCAGAAAAGAAAGCTTGGGGTTAATTAATTTTTTTATTATTATTATTTTTCCCCTAGCAAGGATGGAAGTTTTATCACTTCTGAAATGATCACATTTATGAAACTGTCAAGTGGTGGCAGATACCACCCAGGAGAAATTGCTCATCACCCTCGTGGTTGCTCCAGAGTACAAGGTGGCACAATTTTGGGAGCAGAACAGTGCTAATTTTTATGAGTTCCAGCATTCTAATTGCAATGCATCACTACCAGTACATGATCCCCTATTTGATGCTTTTTCTCTGAAGGTTGGAGAGGACCACCATTATGATCATGAAATTTCCAGCTACTGGGTAACATTGTCCCAAATTCTGGCTTCAGTTGTACCAATCAGAATAATTTCATCTTCCAAATTTGTCAGGTTGTCTTCTGTAGCTATCATGTAGACAAGTCCATATTTTCCACTGTTTGCAGGACAGAACATAACTAACTTATCAAGACTGGGCCAAGATGATGGGGTTTCTTGTCTGCCTTTGAGCCAATGACAGCTGCTCCCGGTTCCAGGACTTGCTTTTCTTGCTGTTCTCATTCACTTATATGTGGTTATAAGCAGTGACCCTGAATGATGAGAAAATACCTAAAAATGAGCCATGGCCCCATCCAAAGGCTATCACACACCTTCCTGGGGGATCATTGTTCATACACTGTTAAATGTGGGAGGAAGGTTTGTCACGGCGCTGGCAGAGCTGAACTGTCTAGATCTGACGTGTCACTAAAAGAAATCTCCATTAACTCGGGCCAGCAAAAGTCCCTGCCCTATTTAATTCAGGCTTCCTCACTCTTTAAATGAGATATTTACTGGAAGACTGTACAGCACTGCTTTGCAGGATGCTGAGTGCAGAGAAACAGGGAAAGAGAGAAAATGGAAATGTGAAAGGAGGCAGAAAGACTGTTGGTGGTGGTGAAGAGTAAAAAGCAAAATCCTTTGTATCATCTGTACTTTCCCCACAAATCTCTATAGGCACGATATCAGAATGTGTCCAAAATAAACAGAAATTATCAAGTCGGGTAAGTCCTGAGAGAAAGTAGGATTTAGAAAGTTAATATTGTGCATGTTAAAGATCTGACCTATTGCTTTTCCCCTGGTGAGCAAAAAAAAGCCTCAGGATGCTGATGATAAGGCTGAGAAATAGAGTTATAATTTCAGTGAGAGTGGAAACAATTTTGACCCTGATGGATTCTTTAAAATATATCTCAGTGGTGCCAGAAAAAACCAGTAAGGGTTGCTGGAGATGGGTGATAGATTTCCTTGGGTTTTTCCAGATTTGTGCCCCACTCTTTCACTCCAAGAACCAGCCCTAAGGATAAGCAAACAGAGCCAGGGTATTTCCCACCTAAATTGAAATATCTTGTTGAGGTGCTGAAGGTCTGCTGGCTTTTCCAGCCTCCTGTTGCAGTCAGTAGAGAGACCAGCCTTGGAAAATGCAACCCCCCTGGGACAGTTTATTTTTCTTCATTGACCAGAGAAAGAATCCAGACTCCTCATGTCACTAAACCAGGTATAATGAGTCTGGATAAAAATGTGCAGCAACAGCCCAAAACTTGGAACTTTCATTAGGAAAATACTAAAAAAGTGTGTGAAAATTCATTACAAATTCTGCTTGTATTCTCAACTACTTCTATTAGTTTCCCAGGAATACTGTAGCAAATTATTTTAATGAGGGGGAAGTCATGGGAACATCTGGGATTTTTATTGAAAGCAGGAGAATTCTATATGGCTTGAAAGAAAGCCTGAATAATTTTCTAGGAGATAAAGCTTTGTCAAATGTACTCATACATCAAAGTATAGGGGGAAAGAACTGCCTGAAACCTCTGGTTTGTGCTGTTCAAGGACATGGAATGAGTGAACTATTATTTCTTCTGGATTGAAAGCTTATTAATTGCAATGAAATTCTGAATTCTCACCTCCAAATCTAATAATTCAGAAATCTACAACTCTTTTAATCAATGAGCCAAAAAAAAATCTCTATATCATCAACAGGATCTTGTCAAAATAACATAGGTTACAAATAATTGTTATGAAGTGTTGAAGAAATTCCTTTTTTCACAAAGCATCTCCAGTGATTTGAACAGCATCATAATCTGAGGACAATTTATGAAACAGATAAAGCAGTAAAATTCATTGGTCACTTTATGTACTTTGCATTGTCAGGGATTGGTAAGAAGCTCCAAAAGCTCCTGCTCTCAGCTCAGTGCTCAGTGATGCTTTTTGACCACTCCTGACTGGAGAGGGTTAACAGGAACTTTGCAGCTGATGGCAGCCTGACCTTTCCTGAGGGACTGATTGCCTTGGAAAGAGGAGGATGACAAAACCTTGCCCCCTGGCTCTCCTGGGGCCGTGTTTGGGTCAGGCCTTGAGCCAGGGAATGGCAACAGCTCAGTCCTGGCTGTGCAGTCAGCCCTGCTGTGCATCAGAGATCCTGGAACAGCAAACCCCCAAAGAGGAATCAATTATCAGGCACTGTTCAAAAAAACTCATGTGCACCTCCTGTGCCAGCAGCCCAGCTTTGTGCTCCATGTGTGGAAGGGCTTTTGAGGGGCAGCAAGTCAGTGGCAGGTTTCTGTTTGAGTATTCATGCTGAGGGTATTGTGTAGCACAAGCCTACACGTGGCTCTTCAATTAATTTTCCATTTACATCCCCCTGCACCTGACATATTCTGTTTGCATTGGGAATTAATATTTGCAAGACTAATGGAACCATCTTGGGCATCAAGGAAGAGGAAAAAAAAAATAAAGATGAAAAAGAGGTGAGAGAGACCTCAGGGGAGGTAGAAAAAGAGATAGAGAGTATGTAGTCCTTGAAGAACTTCTTGCATTCTCAGTAAAAACAAGTGTTGTGTTCAGCAGCCTTTTCAATTAATTTATGTTGGGCTGGTGACTATACATGGCTTATCTATAGAATTAGATGATCCCTTCAGAGTTACTTAAAAAGAATAAAACACTCAGGCAAATTAAAAAAAATATATCATATTTTACTAAAATCCCATTAAACCGTCACGCCCTCTTCTTTCTGCAATTCCTCTGGCATTATTTCTTTGGCAGCATATCTGAGCCTGATAATGCAACAAGAGACATTAGCTTTCAGCTGAGGACCTTATCTTCATAATGCTCAGCTTTTGCACCATTCAGATCCAACTGATACTTATCCAGATTGTTACTGGGAGCCTAATTTTGCACATGCATCAGCTTTTACTCTGCATGATAGTGGCTAATTTTGGTCCCTGTCATGTGCAGCATTTGCCTCGAATCAGTGTGATTCTCCAAAGAAAATTGTTTGCTTGGGTACTAAGTTCAAGGTGTTTTGGTTCTACCTCACCAGGTAAATAAAATTCACTCAGGATTAAGCACTGAGGCCAGCAGGTGGACAACATACATACAAGTAAGCTCATATATCCTCTCAAAAAGTGGGAGTTTCATGTGCACTGTTCCTTGGCCATGCTGTGATCACAATCCATTCAGGGGAAAAAAGGAGCTGGAATGGGCCAAATTCATGCCAGGGAACAGCTTAGCAGTTGACTGTATAAACAGTTTTGTTCTAGTCCTGGGAATGTTTCCAGACACGTTTGAATTTACTAATTTAAATGTAGCCTTGAAGTCCCAACTCTTGCAATACCACTCCAATATTTCCCTTGTGAGCAAAGGGAGAGGTCACGTGGGCAAGATCATAACCACATCACTTTAATAAAACAGACAGTAGAAAGCAGATAATTATAGAAAGCAAAACTTACTTAACAGGATGGGAACTGGAACCCTTTTATAGAATTGGTTTACATTTTCTGCATAGTAATGCAGTGTGCTCTTACTGGAAAGGGTTACAGTCTCTCCTAGTTAGGAGTGGTAGTGAAATGCACATGTTCATCTCTGAAATGTTACCTGAAATCATGTTGTTAGACTTTATTTTAATAAACAACATTTCTAGATGTATGATGAGTCATAAAAGCCCATTATTAATATCAGGAAGTAATTCAGAATAAAATAAGCCCTCTGGACCAATATATATTTGTAGGGTGGAGGCAAATGTTTAATCAGTTTCTGAGGAAGATGCAAGAGAGAAGAGTGAAAAGAGAGAAGCAGCTTAATGTGAGACAACTCAAGCAAGCCTGGAACTTCACTTAGAACCTGATTTTCATGATTCCCTCAATTTCGACCTCTAATTTTCCTAATTTTTCATAACTTTCTGATGCAGCAAATATTTGTATTTTCTGTGTCAGTCTGAAGTGCCCTGATGAAAATGCTGCTGTTGGACATTGTGGTGTAGCTTTTCACAGGCATCTTCCATTTTTGCAGGCAAGTCTAGATGCAAATATTTGTAGTCTGTAGAAGTGGTTTGGCAACCTAATTTATAAGCATTAATGGATAATTGTTAGTAATTAAATGTTTGATTACCCAACTGGGCCCACAGATCAGGTTGCTAGATTTCCATCTGCTAATAGCTGTGTGCATGGGGGATCCCAGGACTGGAAATGGGAGTGAGGGCTGGGGTTTGCAAGATGCAAAACTGAAAGTGCAAACATGAAGCTCGGTCTGTTTATGAGCTAGAAAATATGAAGTTTTATCTCTCTATTCTGATTATACTTCTCTGCATTCAGGACTGCAGTGTAAATGTCTGCAGGTTTAAATATTAGAGTTTATTAGAGTCTGCAGTTTTAAATATTAGAGTGTATTGGAGATCAATGAATTAGATTGGTGTGTAATTGGAATTCCCTCTCTGCATTTCTAGGCTGCAGGTAGGCACAGGTCACATCTGCTCATTTGTCCTACATAAATTTCCCACATCTAAATTTGCAGATGATGAAAATAAGCCCTTGTGGATCTCTCTCCTCTCCTCTGGTAGATGAATCTCTGCACCCATGGAGTCTGGTAGAGATAGTCTGGAAATCAGGGAGGTTGCACACCCTTTACAGACGGGCAGCACTGCAGTGATGGTCACAAAGGAGTGCTCAGTTTTCTGCCCAATGTCTGCATCTGAAACTCTCCTTAACTGATGTTGGAACATCATTCCTTTCTTCCACAGAGGCCATAAACAGAATGCCATGTACAAAGACCTGATGGAGCTGCCAGGGATAAAAGATTTCTTGTTTCGGGTTCTCTTGTTGCCCTCAGCTCACAGATTGCCTTTGCCTATCCTGGGAGACCTGTGCAGCAGATAATGACCCAAAATTAAGTCAGCTTTGAATGAATTTAAGGCAGCCTTCTGTTTATCTACAGACATGGACATTATACAATGATTTCCTGACCAAGAATTTGGCCTTTCTCAAGAGTTTAAGCACCTGTCTTGCACAGCCATGGGTTCCAAGTGTACCATTTTTTAAAAGCTTGTGTCACTTTGCGTGTATCTGCTCTGTGCCTCAGCTGAGTTCCCATCACTGACAGCTGTCTAGCTGAAATATAGAACCAGAGATGTCAATAGCATGCTCAACTAGTGGGCAGCACTAATTAATATTTGTATTTAAGTGCCCTGCTTGCAGTGAGATCCCATACAAAATAGATGACTCCCTGCAGAGGCAGCAGCTCTCTAACATCACCATCCTGAAAGGGGGTTCCTTTTTAGATGGTGGGAAGATTCTTGAAGTCTGAAGGGAAAGCAAGATTTCCATCCCTGGCAGCATGGGAGCAGCACAACCACTCTGCATCAATAAGTAATCTGATCATGAGAAGCAAAGGTTAATGACTAATCTGTTTACCTGAGCTTCATTAATCAAAGATTTACTAGAAGTCAGAATCCTCTGGCTGCTCAGGCACAGACAGCTTTGCTTCCAGGTTGAAAAAGACAACTATGCAAACGGCATGGAGCATGTAATTCAACAGAGAGCAATTTTCCCAGTGTGTGGATGACAAAGGAGAGCATCAAAGAGAAAAGGCTCTAATCAGAAGGGATTATATCTGGGCTACATGGAGCAGAGGGAAAGCCTCAGTCTGCATTGATGTGAGGAAGAGTTTGACTATGCCTTGCAGCAATATCATCAACCTTCTGAAATTATTATGGAGTATTTTGATGTCGTGAAATAGTATCCTCTTCCCCATGACAACTGACACCTCGGTAATAGCACCTGTAAAGATTTAAAAGTTGCCAGAAGTCTTCCTAAAACATTGGGCTAAACATCCAGCACAGGGATGTGGGAAACACGGTTTAGATCAGAGGGACAGAACCACTGGAGAATTGCTCTGCCTGCCCTCTCTAAGGAACTGGTGTGAGGCCTGCTGCAAAATCCATCTAATCTGAGATCTTTATGTCTGTTGGGACAGTTGAAGTCCACATTATGATTCTAATTGCCCTCAGGGTAAAGGAAAAATGAACAGCAATCTAGGCTCTTGGTGCTGACTATTTTTGTGCAACTTTATTCCAATAGTTTTCTTTCTTCCCAGAACTCCCAGAGGGACAGTCCAGTTTTCCTAGGGAAAGCACTCGAGGCAGAAAACTTTCTGATGGGCCCAGTTCTCCAACTCAATGAATTGTGCTGAAAGAGCCACTCAACTGTTTCAACTCCAGGGGCTGAAAATACAGACCTGAATAGAGTAAACCAGAATAAAAAAAATAATTTTTTCCTGCACAAAGTTAATTCTTTGAATTCAAGTGACAGTAAAGCATTTTTACATAGGACTGTCTCTGTGCCAATAGATGTGAAATCAATTCTAGGTAAACCTAGACATGTGAAAAAAAAGGAATAAGAAAAATACATTCTGAACTAGAGAATCCAAGGCTCTGTGGAGGCCTGAGGTCCTTTATTTTGGTCTTCTGTTAGATATCCTGATTCCACTGTTTGCAGCTGGTAGAGAACTGCACAAGGCAGGGGGAAAGTAAATTCAATGAATTGTCAGGTTCAGGCTGTGTAGTTACTTTTCCAGTCATGGGAGAGGTCCCACTCCAGTGCCACACTGTGGGTGACATGGGACTGTCACAATCCAGAGATACAGAGGGGCTGTGGGGAGTGAAAATGGAGACTGAGGAATCAAAGACCAGACACATCCCAAGATGTAGCTGCAAAGCCATCTGCTCACTGGAATGTATTTTTTTGATGCCATGTGTTGTGAACTAATTAATTCAGGGCCAGATGATGGCTTCCTTTTCATTACCTTACTTCCTCCATCCAAAGATGAGGCTCAGGAAGCCCTTTGCTGCGTGTCTGCTGCCCCTCTGCCTCACCCAGATGTCTGCAGGCTGGGGCAGAGATGTGCTGGGAGATGTCCCAGCCTCAGCCAGGACCCGCACCAGCAGACCAGTGTGGAAAGAAGAAGTGCATATATGCTAAATCTAACAATCTTAAAAGTACCTAAAACATTTCCTAAGGTTCTGAACTTCCTCTTCTCCACCACACAGCAGCCCACAGACCCGTTGTGCAGCACCTCATTCTCTGCAGTGATTTTCAACCACCAGCACCGATGCCTCTTATCACACCAACCCCAGGGAAGGTGTTGGTTTGCAGAGGAGGAGGTGGCTGGGTGTTCTGGCTGCTTTATCTGTGCACCAGGCACGGATGTGTCATCACCAGCATGTGGCAAACCTGGCACCATTGCTTGGTGTCCCTCAAGTCCAGCAGGAGCCATGGGACCTGAAAAGGAAGATTCTGTTTTTAATAAAATATTTTTGGCTATAGGACATGCTGCTCTTTCCCTGGAGAGAGTTATCAGGTTCATGTGAAGCTACAGAACTGCACTGACTGGGAACTCCCTGCAAAGTGGGAAAAGATCTCTGTGCAGCCACAGATACACCTTTACTACAGAATTGATTTTTAAAGACATAACTTCCCACTTTAACACTGAAACGTTTTGCGTAATTTTAATTCTCTTCCTCTCTTTCTCCTTGTATATTTAATTTGTAGCCCAAAGAACGCAGGCAACTACTCCTCTCACAAGTAGACCAATAAAAGTAGGGAAATATAATTAGATGAGCAATTGGAATTCACTTTGAAATGATTGAATTGAAATCAGTAAGACCAACATTTAGGTTATTTTCCTGGGGAATGTGTCCTTTAGGCTGCTAATGGAGTACAACCAAATAAAAAAAACCACATATTTCTTAGTAAGACAAAAAGATGGTAGGGTCTCCTGTGCAGGAATCAGGGCTCTTTTTTATGAAGATAGAATGGGAACAGCAGAGGGAATGGACTTAGAGAAATCTTTGGAGGTGGCTGGCTGAGATTCTGTTGTATTGATTATTTAACACCACTATGCCTTAATTGCATGGTTAATGACATGCTACTGAGCTACATTCTTCATAGAATTTTCTTTTTTCTTTGTGATTTGACTCAAATGCATATATATATAGATATATATGTATATCTGTCTTCTTCTTCAGAGACAACCACACTATCTCTGGCAATAGGAATTCATGAAAGATGCTGCAATCCTTGAAATCAATGTAGTTACATTGATTTGTACTGGTGTAGGAACTGACCTTTGAGTTCAAAACAAATCTAATGATGTTAGAAGGAAAAGAAAAAAAACACCCCAATAAATATACATAAGACAAAATTATCAGAAATGTCTAAGTGAATTATCATAAAATCGGGCAAAAATTTAAAAAGAAATGTCTGTTCTCCATCAGGGGAGAAACACCAGAGGAGACAAAAAATCCCCAGCAGCTGGGGCAACTGTGTGAGGAAGAAATAAGAAAATCCCCCATCCTATGGCCAGCGCAGCCTCTCTGTACTCCTTGGGCAGGAGTTTTTTGTAGGGGCTGGCAGCTCTGTGAGGGGCAGGGCTGCAGCCCCGTGCTGGGGAAGGTGCTCGGTGCCGACATTGAGGAGCAGCAGCTCCCGGGAGCTGATTGCCGGCCGCTTTCAGGGTATTCCTGGCGCCTCTCCAGCCTCATAGGGAATTCCGAGCAGGAGAGCAGCGTCTCGTTCCATGTTGTTCCTTGCCTGGATGCAATCAGTGGTATTATACCTGAAAAGTGGCTGGTGAGCATCTGCTAAAGAAACGGGGAAATGATACTCCCGTGGTGTTTTCTTAAAGTCTGAGTTTTTCTTTCCCTTTTTTTTTTTTTTTTCTTTTTTTTAAGTGCTTTTTTCCATTGTTACTTGCAGTGAACTTTCTTTCTGCAAAAATGCCCAGGAACAGGACTTGGTCCCAGTTTTTGTAGCTGTTGAGGACCTGGCTGTGGGTGTTCACTGTCCCACCATTACCCACACATTACACACTCATTCTAATGTGTGTAATCTCATCCCAGAAATGAGAATTACTACAGTCAAATCGACTTGACTGTTACCAAGTTTTCACTTCATATATGTGTATATATATATATATTAAAAGGGCTTCCAATAGCTACTCCATTTCATAATATTAAGGGAATCAGCCAAAGGATCAGCCGAGAATGCACTGATAAATGCAATTACTGTTAGATTGATGTTTTTAAATGTTCTGTTGTTGACAAAAAGCCCTCAGAAACCTGAAATGTTAATCTGTTTTTCTTTTGCAAATTGAGTACTGCCTGCTGTGTACATCCTTTTATTACTGTAGGGCTGCTCATAAGCTCCAGGCTGTTGGCATTTATTTATTAAAAATGAAAAAGTATCAAGGAACAGCACTGAAATATTTTTTCAGTTGGTTTCCAAAACAAAAATAATTGGCAGATACAGGGGGAATAAAAATATGAAATTTTGGCCAAAAGAGTATTGACAGACAAGAACAGAAGGAGCAGTGTGGGTACCCCCAGGGACGCAGAGCCAACAAAACAAAGCTGACTTTCACAAGTAGTTGTCTAGACAATCAAGAGACTTTTTACAGATTGATGCTTAGGTTTAATAAAGAGGTCAAACTGCTTGAGTCTGCATGAAGCTGTAAGAAATCAAAAGCAAAATTCCACAGAGTGGTGCAAGAGCAGTATAACATAATTGCAGGGGTTTCAGAACAAAATCTTTATGAAAATGGGCAGGTTTCCAAGCCAAAAGACACCTTCTGGTGTAATTTATCAACAGCTGCTTTAGAAACCTGAGGTATGATACAGTGATCACTCATAGGCAGCTCTGCTGTCATTAATGACCAGATTTTTTCCACTTGTTCATTTTGCTCCTTTGAAAACTAGAAGTTGCTCTGGAATTTGCTTTCTAATAGTAAAGAACATGAGTCTATATAAGTGCTTCAACACAAACATCCATGGTTCTTTTTGTAAATATATCTGAGCAGCATCTAGAGTGGAAGTTTTCCCCAGGCAGCTTCACCATGGACTCTGAGTGAGGAAATATCTCTGAGGGAAAAGTGAACTGAAATTAAAGTTGCAACCACCACTACACCATTACACCCCAAGAGCTTCAGTTCTTTAAAAACAGAAGGAGGAGTAGATCAGCAGCAGGCATTTACTCATCTTGAGCTTTAAGAGTGTTTCTCCTGAATTCTGCTTCTTTTCCTCTTCTTCTTTCTTTGAATTCTGCTTTTTTTCCTCTTTTTGTGGAAAGCAGTTCTTTTCTTGAGGGACAGTGTTTGACTTGTGTGCCTCTTGAATTTCCTTTATTATAGTAGTCCTTTATATACAAAAAATCTTTTTATTTGTTTGCCAAAAGAAGCAAAAAAATACTTGTCTGCATCATCTGGGTAACTGAGCTCCCATTTTCCAATTCCACCTGCATTTCACAGAAAGAAACTACCCAAATATGACACAGGATTTGAATGCTGTCTAATGGAATATGCAGCATATAACAAGAGGAAAGATTGCACTTGGTTAGTATTTATATGGTTTTTAGCATTTCTTAGAAAGGACATGCAATTACTGTGCTTTTTCTTCGAGTCCACAGGCCCATATTTTTTGCAGTAATGCAGTTACAACACAGCCAAGGTTCCACTATAACTTACAAGAAGTGCCCTGGGAGATCCATATTTTTACAAATCCTTCAAACAAATCACAGACAAGACAAATATGAAGAAGAGATCCAAAGCACAACCCTATGCCCACAAACTTCTACTTGGGCAGGAGCAGACATGGGCATGGTTTCAAGGGAGTGTACTCGTGTGTTCCATTTTATTTATTTACTTCAGTAACTCCTCTGTGTCCCTGAGGTTTTGAAATCTAAGGCCAAGGTCAGCAGCTACAATGGGAGTTGTTGTGGTCTTTGTAGGCAGGAGGTGGAAGGAGTGAATTTAATTCCCTGCTGACACCAGTAGGGTCTGGGAACAGCCAAGCCAACCAGACTGCAAACCTTGTGGTGTGGGTTGGGAACCAACCAGGAGGACTCTCCTCAAAAATGGAAGCACAGAAGGTTCCTAACAGCAGATGCTTTTACTCTTTTTTTTTTCTCTAGCTGTAAACACAAGGGGCAAAGTTTGCTGCCAGCAATAAACCCCTTCCAGGTGTGCTGGACTGACAGCCTGTGTGTATGAACTGAGGTGTTGGCTCTCCTGCAAAGAGAATAACAGTGAAATGAGCACAGAACATGTTAAAGTACCAGAAGAACTGTGATTCGGGCTTGAATAAGTCTCCTAATAATTTGAATATTTGTCCTAGTCTGATTTTTGCTGTTCCAAATTATTCTTTTCCCTTGTTCTCCCCATGGTTTCATAACTTGGCAAGTTCTATTTACTGATCAGCCTTTGTCTCTTTCTAAAAAGGAAGACCAGGGACTTTTTGTCATCTTTTAGGTCAGCTGGCTTCCTCACTATAAATACAGCCTGAAAGAATGGGTTAAAATTTACACATTGAGCCCCATGAGTGCACTTCCATGGAGCTGGCTGTCTCCAGGAGCAAAGACAAAACCTGTGTCCAACTGTATGAACTGTCAGGCCTCTGGTTCCCAAATGTTACTCAGTAGCTGACAACTTCTGGCAAGCAAAATATACCCTTTTTATTCTACGCTGAACATTTTAAAAGTGGTAATAAATAGATGGTAGCTTAGAGGTGTGATTTATTTGTTTTATGAATCACAGAAGAGTCCATAACTCATGAAAGATTAGGGCTGAAGCAAGTGGTATGGCTCTTGCATTACAAGTGGAGATTAATGTCTTATTTCATGAAGCCTCATCATTAACTGGTCTGCATTACAGTAGTTAGATGTTAGTGACAGAAAGAATTGACTTTTAACATTTTTAAAATATTCTGCTATTTGACTGGTCTTTGCCAGGGGGATTTCTCCCAGACCTGAGAGATTTTAAAGGGAATAAATCCTATCTCAGCATGGGTTTTCTTGCACACACCTGCACCCCACATGATTATTATGAAGATCCACAAGATCAGCAGGATAATACAGATGGTTTTCACCCTGCATAAAGACTGCTTCAAGGTTTTGGGGGACTTTTAGTCATGCTGAGTCACCCTGAGACCACTCTCCTTCATTAGAGTATCTCAATTTTCAGCTCATCTGCCGTGACAAAAGTGGCTTCTGCTACAAATGCACTGCAAAAGGCTGGAATTGCTCTCCCCATTCACTGTGACTGCTCCTGTTTCTATCAGACCACAGCAGTGATGTTTTATGGTTTTCAGGGCTTTTCCATTTCCAGGGACAT
The DNA here is from genome assembly GCA_037834095.1 of Argya squamiceps. Classification (NCBI taxonomy): domain Eukaryota; kingdom Metazoa; phylum Chordata; class Aves; order Passeriformes; family Leiothrichidae; genus Argya; species Argya squamiceps. The sequence goes on along the minus strand of JBBMKD010000067.1, from coordinate 4,909,984 downwards.
ATTTAGTTAAATACCAGTTTACATGGGAGTCATCATATTTATTTTTGAACCACAGATTATATCTGCGAGTGACTTTATCTTTCATTGTAGTGTGTCAGATCACAACACTACAGTATTGAATGCAAGTAATTCACTTAAATCTATTAAAACACTCCCATTTTAGAAATCCATTACAACTTCCCCTGTTGTTATTACCATATCCAGGAATGCCAGTGTGACAGGAGAATTAACTTGATGAACAGTCCTGCGAAATGTGCTGCTACAAGCTGTTTCTAAAACATCTTTCAAGGCATCTCCATCAGCTCATGATTCTCTTTGGTTTTCTTTCTTTTCTAGAACTATTTGCTAGCCCTTAGTTGTGGTAAGCGATTATTTGTGCTTTCAAACAAACTCCATGGAAAACGTTTTTCAAGTGGAGATCAAAGAGTGAAGGCAAACATAAAAACCGCCTTATAAAAACTATGTATTAAAAAATCTAAGCACCATCCATATGCCAATTACATCCAAACCTCATGGTCCCTTCTCTGGGAGGCTTCTTAAAGGTGGTAGAAATGTCAGATGGAACAAAAAGGGGCACATTATGGAGAGGGAAATTATGGAGATGAGAGGTGGCTCTCAGGAGCCATCACCAAGGAGTTCTGGTTGGGAAGGGCAGCTCCAGAGAACAACACTTGCAGCACAAACTGTGGTCCCCAATTACTAGAGTCTGAGGGCTGTAATAATTTCTAACAGTTGCAGGTGTCATCAAATAGAATTTTCACAAGCCCAGGGGTTAAAATGATGCCCTAAACCTACAAAAGCATGCAAACTCTTCAGTCCCTAGGAAGGATTTACTCTTAAGAGCTAAGGGCTGGTTTTACACTCTGAGATCACATAGCTGTAAAATTCAAATTTAAAATGAACTTATGTCCTATCCTGACTTCCCTTCACACCTCTGCACCAAGATGTTCATTGCTTTGACCTCTGACAGGGGTGGGATGGTGAAGCACAAAGATATTCTTGTAGGGCATGATGTTACTGAGCACTGCAGACCCCAAACACTCTGGTATCTGGAGCACTCATGGCATCAGTGGATTTAAGCAAACAGAATAAAGGCTCCAAGAAGTGCAATTCTTTGAGATAATTAAACTTCTTGCACTTGCTGACTAAAGTGGGCCCAGATTGTGCTGCCATCTCCATGCAACCATAGCAACTTCTTCCTTCCATTGTGTCCCAGATTAATGCAAACACCTGGAATCAAAAACCTGAGGCTGGCAGGAAGGTGCATAAAACTTTATTGATCCTTGGTGGATGGCAGGGATCCAGTCACACTGCAGTGATTCACTTTCCAAAGCCCTGCCTCAGCAAGGAGCAGTGGTGGGATCTCCAGAGACCCCTCTCTTCTCTGGCTGCTTCAAAGTCCCAATCAAGAATATTTTAAGGAGATGATTACAGGAAATCACACATTCTTTCAAGAGATGTGAGCCTTCTTCGCTCAGATTTTAGCATATTCATATTTTTAAGGATGGTTCACAACTAAATATGGTATTGCCTTTCTTATTGTTTCTACTGGACTCATTTCAACACTTTAAAACCCCTACATGCCAACAGGGTTCAATGGCAGCAGCCTGTGGGCAATTAAGGTTAAATTTTAGTCCTGGTCATATGTGACTGCTCCTGTAAAAGTGGTGAAACACAGTTGGAGCACATATTCCCCAGAGAGCAAGTAGGCAATGCTTTAAGGAAGCCATGGAAAGATAAATGGATGCAGAGAGGCTCTGGAATTTTGCTTGAAATAATTTTTGCTTTGCTTTTAATGATCAAAACCATTCCTCCCACTGAACCACATAAAAAAAATAGCATTTGTGTCTGTGCCAAAGGTGGAGCATAGTGTTGACCCACTGAAATAAAAGACAAGTGAAAAATTAATGAGAAACTGGAAACCAGCAGCTCCCACCCTGTGAGCAGTAGTCTTTTATATCCTTCTTCCACAGTGAGCATCTCAATGGGGCAAAAAAATCACAGTAGCTCCTTGGACTTCAAAGGAGATGCACAGGTTGGGAAGGAGGGAAAACAATCCAGAGAGCACTGTACCAAGTCTCACAACTCAGGAAGGGAAGAGAGCCCCTAGCAGAGCCAATCGACACTCAGGAGAATGGAGAATGTTTTTGTTAGAGAGTTTTATTTAAAGAAGAAAAGCACCTAAAGGTGATCCAGCCTTAACTGAGGCTCTTCTTGGGCTGAAGCAGATGTGGCCTGGAACTTCAGTTCTAATTTCTAGAGTTAGGGAGACACAGAAAAGTATGACAAATAAGGGTCAAACCCAGACTTTTTTGACAAACCCTTCACTCTCCAGAATCTGCTCTAGAAGAAATTAACAGTCTGAAATTGTCCTGAACTCATTTCAAGAGGCATCACAATTTTGGATTATGTCCTGGGAGGGTCTTTTTGCCCCTCCAAAGAACCCATTAAATAATTACACTTTTTAAATCTAACTCTGCAATGTTTTAAATAACAGTTTCTCAATCTCTTCTGGGAAATGTAAATTAAATAAATGGAAACGTCTTTCCTCATCTGTTTAGCCATCATTCAACCCAGTTTGCCCTAAAAATGAGAATTTATGAGAAGAAGATCCCTAAAATTACCTACAAATCATTAAAAGAATTCATACGTATTCTTCCATTGCTATTTATAAGCCAAAAGAAGCTGTCATGCATGTAATATGCTAACAGAAACACAAGGAGTTTTCCTGATCTATTGTCTTTCCCTGTGTAATAACATTTGTCTTCCATAGCATGTTTAATAAATTCACACTATCATTTTGAAACAACTCCTCTGTGATCTGGGGAGTGCATTATCACCTGCTCAGTGGAAGTGGTCCCTCACCAAACCCACCATTGCTCAGGAATTAGATACAGAGTGTTTTAATTGCCCATCATTAAGTGCTGTACCTGTTCCGAATATTCTCTGTGAAGTCTGTGGAGCAGTAATTTCCTCCCCTGTAATTAACTGAGTTCATGTGGCAACCCTGGCAAGGAATCTTTTGGAAGGCAGGGAGGTTAAAAGGAGCTGCTCTAGGTCTGAGTGAGACCCTGACTCGAGCTGATTCCCGAGTCCTGGCTGTGTGAGTGTTACCATGACAAACTTCAGCAGCATCACATCCCTTGTAGCCCTGGCAGAGGGAACTTTTGCTCCTGAGCCCAGAGGAGCTCCTCATCCCCCTCTAACCTGCTTTAACCACATCAAGTTGCATCAGGGATGCTCCCCTGTCATCCCTTGGCGTGTTTTAAAAGGCTGTTAGTTAACAGAACCTCTCAAATTCACCTTCTTTTACAGAAAAAGTAACAAATTAGGAGCTGAGGTTTGGGAGGTTCAGCAGTGAGTGTGTCAGTGCCACAGAGGAGCAGCAGAATGTGCTGTGTGGATCCACCAGCAGTAGTGTGGCTGTGCCATTGCCTGCAGCTCTGCACTGCTCTCCTGGCTGAGCCACACAACCCCTTGCTGCAGTGAACACCTGCAGCCTCACTCTCCTCTACTGATTTTAAAATGCCTGCAGGACCAGAGGCACCCCTGGAACCTCTACCCCCCTGCTGAAATTGAGCAATGAGTCCAAAAGTTATTGGGGAGGGGAGGAGGATGTAGACACAGACACACAGACAGTACGATTGCATAAGCCTTGTTCCCATGAGAAACCAGGCTGAAAAACAAACTGTCCTAACATGGGTTCTCATAACTCTGCCTGGTAAGTAGGTCATGCCAGGGCCCAAACTCACATAACTTTGCCTTATCTCCAATGGGCTCTCCTCTAGGAGGCAATTCTGTGTTTGGCAGGTTTGACCTTTCATTTTTTATCTCACTGAGACGTCCTTAAGGGAAAACAAACCAAACCAGGTTCATGCAATGCAACGTCAAAACCCACCATGATCTTGTGCTGCAGCAAGATCTGTGCTGTGGGACAGAATTATGAGGAGCAAACCAGCAGGGAACAGCTGTGACACTGACCCTACTTACATACCAGCTCCCAGTGCTGTAGGGGATTGGAGAGTCTAAAATAATATCCTCAGTCTCTAATGGGTCTAATATTTCCTTGAAGCTTCCCCATTAACGCGAATGGGAGTTATGTGTCTGTCCTGAAAACAGAGTGGACCTCAGGCCTGGTCCTTTTATTTCCAAAGAAATAAAATCTCTGCTTGCCTGCTGCAGGGAGACATATTTAGGAATATTCTGTTGAGCAAATATATTAATAAAGGTGGTCCTTCAGTTTGATTCTGAGGCTTCACACTCTTCTCTAGGCATTTATCTCCAAGCTCGTGGTCAGTTCTAAGTAAAAAGTAAAAGTTCTAAGTAAAATACTTTTTATGACACTCCCAGCAAAAAAAACTCATCTGTTTTTTCAAACTCTACAAACCCCTGGCAATGGTCACCCTCCAGCAGAGACCAGGTTCAGCAGGGCAGGTCTCCAGAAAGAGCTGCTGTCAGGGGAGCCCTGAGACCTCAGAGCTGTGGCCCCTTCGCTTGTGAAGGGAAACTTAATTTTCCATCTCTTTGGTGCCACATCAGCTCAGTGTGTGAGAGGGGCTGCCCAGCTGCCTCCCCACTGACCACGGCACAGCTGGAAGGGAACTGGAGGCATCACCATCAAGAATTTTGCACACTAGGATGTAGAAGAGGAGAGATTTCTGCAGTGGACCAAGACACTTTTGAAACCCTTCCCCATATTTAGGTGGGGATTGCAGTGCTAAAGGCTGTGCCCTGGGCACAGAGCAAATGTGAGAATGGGAAGAGCCTTGAGTTGTATTGTTACACATAGATACTTGTATTGTTTTGTAACACAAAGGGGAATATCCTTTCCCTTTCTCTTTCTTTTCTTTGAAACAAATAGAAACAAAACCAGAAACTTCTCCAACTTCTGTAGTTTACAAATTTGCTTTTTTTTTTTCTGCGGGAACTCTTAACTAAATATATCCCCTGTAAAACTCCACATATACAAAAGGAAACCCCAAGTCACTTTGCATCAAACACTCAGTGCATAGAAAGCACTGTAGTGTCAGATTTGTTTCCACCACGGACATGTCCAAGGCCAGTTTGGAGGGGCTCTGAGCAGCCTGGTCTAGTGGAAGATGTCCCTGCCCATGGCAGGGGTTGGAACTGGATGATCTATAAGTCTCTTCCAACACAGACTATTCCATATTTCTATGATTCTTTGGTTAAGTGTATGCTGAGGCTCTCACTGACCTGTCCTGTAACACTGCTCTTTGTGTATTTGTCACTGTAAATTTCAAAGAAGTTGACCATCAAACTCATCAGGGTTTGGTCAATGGGGTGTTTATTAGTATGAATATGCCTGGTGATTATGAAAGGTTGTCCTATAAATATCTGCTTCTCACACAGTCTGCTGTGTTCACTCCCTACATATGCTCTCCAAAATGTTCCAGTCACAGGCCAAGCTTCATCCAGCACAGGTGTCTGAAAATGAAATCTGAAGAATTCTGTTTATAAATTGGCCTTGCATCTCAAATTAAAGGGCAAATGGCTTTACAGCTCTGCCCCTTGCAAACCAGTCTGTGAGCACAAACATTACAGGCCAAACACTCCTGCAAAAAGGGACAAATATAACCACAATAAAAAAAGCATATCCCTTTTAGAAACTATTAAATAAAGCAAAATGCATGCACTGTTGGGCTCACTTGCGATTTCCATACCAGGTTGCTTCAGTCACACATGGAAGCTTTGCAGGTGATATTACCTGTCTTGGATGCAGCATTACAAATGGATTCAAAGCACTTTGCTGGAAAAAAAAAAAGGGACAGAACTCAGCAGAGCAGAAAAAAATCCATCTACAATCAGAAATAAATTGCAAGGGAATTGCCAAATATATATATATATACCAAAGAACATTTAGAAAAAAATTAGATTTTCTTAAGTTTTACCTGACCATGGAAATAACCAGTGTTCCTTCAGCTGATTCATTCTCCACAAAACTGTTCTATTTTCTGTCACCTAAAAATATCTGGCTCCTTTTTGAAGAACTGATGAAGAACCTGGCTCCTTTTTCTTCTCCCAACGTGCTCCAGCTTGAAAACACCAGAGCTGTGATGCTGAGCTTCCCTCCTCAGTCAGAGTGTGAACAGTGAGGATAGGATTTCTCCCATGTAGTTTTAACCACTGAAAAAGTGGGTATCAAATGTAAACCACCTCTCTGGGCACTTTGTACCACCAGTACAAAGAGAAAAGCCTTTTGGAGGTATCTCTGACATATAATTTAGACTATATATTATTATATAATGTATTATATTGACGTATAATTCAGACTAAACACCTGTAAATAGGTGAGATGGATCCCACCCACAGAGCTTTCTTCTTCCTCCAGGCCAATTAGATATAAATGCTGCTTTACCCAGATCTAATTTCAAGACTTTGAAACAAGGCTTTCAGTCAAAAATGCAAATTCAGTGAAAACCAGACCTTTTTGTGGGAAAGGGCTGGTTTCTGATTCCTGTCTTTAAAAGATATTTAGAAGAAAACAATAGGTGTGGTTTTTATGTTTTCAAAAAGCAAAATTTCCATTTTCTGTTTGAAATGAGTCTTGTGTTTGAAATTCACATTAATGTATAGTCATTAAAAAGAAAAGGGTCAGCATAAAAAAAAGGAATCATTCTGCTGGCCCAGCCTTTCCCCTTATATTTAAATCACAGATCTGCGAAGAAATTTCAATTTTTTCCCTTTCATCCTGATTTAGATGAGGGAAAAAATCCAATCAAAACTTCAAACATCTATTCGGGAAACAAAAGCTATTTCCAATACAGCTTTAATGCTTCATCTACAGCTGAATCACCCTTGTAAAAGGGCTGAGATGACTTCAGTTGGGTTGAGGGAATCCTGCTGCTGCTGTTTTCCACTCCTCTTTGGCTGTTTGGTGCCCAGCCCCAGCACTGGTTTGTGCATCCGGCTGAGTTGTGGGACAAATGAATCAGCCAAATACTGTGAGAGGTGCTGGGTACAAACCTGAGTGTGCTTAGGATTAGACTCGGGTCCCATCTGGGAGCCAAGCAAGAAGGTCAGCAGTGTGCAGAGCTCCAGCTCAAAGGCCAGTAAACCCTGCAACAGATACACAACGCCCAGAGGAAGATTTGTCCATGCTGGGCTGTGAGCTGGAGATGGGCCAAGCAGCCCATTCAGAGGTTTCACCTGGTCAGAGCAGAGCTGTCCTGCTCCTCACAGACTCAGTTTCCACACACAATGTCCTTTGGTGCCCTGGGAGCTGTTGCCACCCCTGGGTGCAGCCACAGGGACAGCATTTCTGGGGCAGAGTTGACATCTCAGCATGGAACCGAGCTGTCCTGCAGATGCTTTTAACATCAGAAAGAGGAAACAGCTCTGGAAAAAAAGATGCAGACCTGGCAAGTTCTTCTTTGTGGGGGAGAAAAGAAGAAGAAGAAGGAGAAATGGTGAAGAGTTTTGTCTTTTCTTCAGATGGAGAGAGGACAGAGGAGGGAGCACTGGTTGGTGCCTGAGGACTGTGCAGCTGATGTTGCAGGCTGTAATTGGCAGGGGTAAATGCCTCATTCCTGGCACTGAGTGCAGGGCTGTGTTCCCTGGGTTCCCCCTTTCCTTGTCCTTAGGGTGCAGGACGTGTTTTGCAGGGCTGTGCAGAGCAGCAGAGGGAATTACACCGGCTCCACGTGATACCCAGGAGCACAGAGAAGTGAGGCTGGCAGCTGTGGGGTTCAGTGCCCCTTCATCCACCCAGAAGTCTCAGACTTCATTTATTTCAGTAATTGAGATTGTCGGGTGTTTTTGCTACAGAGAGGGACTTCAAAATAGTCATCGTGTAGATTCCAAAACAATGAGCAAATACATGGAATTTATTTATTTATTTATTTATTTTAATAGGGGAAAAAATATTTTTAAACCAGTCTCAGTATTTTTGGATATTTGAAATACTAGGGCTAATAGTGTTTTCACTGGAGTAAGTAAAAGATGCACAGATCAGCCCTAGAACACTAGACCTTGTTCTCATTTCATCAGTGGGACAAGCATGAGTGTAGCCAAGAGTACAAGCAGATCCCTCTCTGAGAGAGGAGTGGGATATTGAAAACAGCAGGAAAATTCTTAACTGTTTGTCCAGTGTCTTTGGGATGAGCACTGTCCACCCAACCAAGCCACCCCAGCTGCCATCTTGGATTTTCCTTCTGATTTTTAATTTCCTTCTGATTGCAGACCTCCTAATGAAAGCCAGACCAAAGGCCCTGGGGGAAGGCTGTCTCACAGCTGACAGTGCAGCAGAGCAAGAGGCTGCCCCAGCCAGGCCAAGCCCTTGGATGTTCAAACCTTTTTCTTCTATGAGCTTTCAGGTTTGTGGGATCTGCATGTGAGCTTGGGTCTTGTTGCTTCTAAGGGAGATAAACATATTTTGTGGTGATCTGGGAGTTGCACACAGTCCCTGGTTTGTCTTTCACAAGGGTACAGCTCATACACTGGATCCACTTTGCCTCCATCACTCTTTTCTTCCCTGCCTCCTGTGCATTTGCTTGATGTGTGAGAACACTTGTGTGTGCACACACACAAACCCAAGGCACGTGGAGGAATAACCCACTGGACTAATTGTTTGAATACTATTTTCAAAGAGAAAGAGCCTCCCTCTCTTGGCTGAAATCAGAAAGAAACTGGAACTCTGAAATAAAGCTGCAGGTCCCTGTGGAATACCAGGAGTCCTTCAGCCTCTCCAAAACACTCTGAGTTCAGATCACTATGTCTGCCTGGGTTACTGCAGGTTGGCTTCCAGCTATGGAGTCTCTGTGAGCTCTGCTTTTATCTTCTTACCTCCTGATTCCCTTTTACTTCTTGTTTCCACCAATGATGAGAGCTTTACCTTTCCACCCCATGAAATGCACACCCAGGAACTCCCCGCTCCATCTGTGACAGGCAGGAAGGGGATGTATTTGGCCATGATTTGGTGTGGTTCTTCATGCCTTTGAGGGAACTTTCCCCTCAGATGCCTAAAACACATATTTCCTCTCCTCTGGAAGAGCCAGGGGAAGGCAGGTGGTTAAGAATTTTGTGTACATATATATTGTAGGCGATCTGGGTTGAAAACATTTGACCCAGCCTGGGCTAATATACTTCAGTGTGACTGAAGTCAGAACAAAGCCTATTTTTTTGATTCATGGGCTCTGCGTGCCAGGGACTGGCACAAGTCCTTCCCTCCTCTTGGCTCTACCTTGCCTTTTCCAAGTCATCTCTAATTCCTCTTCAAGGTATCACGTGAAAGAAAACCACAGCAGACTGTGCCATCGCTTGCTCAAGTAGCTTATTTTTATCCAGCAGTGAATATCTTCACTTCCCTCTTTTCCATACATTGATGGCTCTCCCAAAATCTCTTTCTGCAATAGAACTCATTCCAAATTTAAATGTATCTGCACTGATGGCTTCTTCAAGAATCAAATAAATTATTTGATCTCATTTTTCTCAAATGGAGACATTTTTATCAAGACATCATGGCAAAAGTTCAGTGGATAAAAAAAAAGTACTTTTACCTCAGAAAGTCTCTCTTGGCATCACAATTACTCTCACGCCTCTGTTTCCAAAATTAAGCTGTCCTGTACTGAGCAAAATCAGCCAGTTTACCCCCAGCTTTTTTCTCATTCCATTTTCATACAAATTTATTTGCTTAGAATTTTAGCTGGCAAGGGCTGCATAAAAATTGGCCAAGGTATCAGAAACTGACCTCCTTTCTTTTCAGAACTATTAAGGTATCCATGTTTCCTGCTCCTTTTTAATGTCAACAAGAAGTCAAAAGAGTTGATTATATTGCAAAGATATAAAATATTGTCAAATGAAAAATCAGACACAGGAAGAAATGCCAGTGAAAACTGTGTGTGCTACCCCAGCAGATAACGTGGGCTGTGACTGCAGTCAGTGATGGGCCAGGGAATAAAGGAGTAGCCCATGAATAAAGGTTTTACAGCCTTAACTGAGAAAGAACAAACCCAGCCACAAAAGAACACAAACCCAAACAGAAATATGCTGGAGATTGGAAGATTTCTGGCCATGCAGAGCAGGGATGTTCTCCCAACAGGACAAGGAGCAGCAGAACTCTGCACTTCTTTTTAACCAGGTCTTGATCCTCATTTAAGCATGCACAGCACAGCTGACAAAAACTGCCTGTGATCTTCCCCCAGCCCTGCATGTCTGCACTCTTAATACAGTCAGTATAAGGAGAAAACATTGATTTTTTTCAGGGTGCCTGCTCTGACCTAACTGGGAAATGAGGAGTGCTGGAATTAAGGCAAGCGCTCCTTTTTGTTTGCAGTTTATTACATTTAGAGCAATTTACTACCAAGACATGACAAATCCCTTGTCCTCCCCCACCCCAAATATGACACTTTTATCTACATCCTGGCTTGGGAAGGAGACAAATCTTTTAGATTCTTCTGACTCTGCACCTCTGAGCAGCCTGGAGTCCTGGAGCTCCCCAAATGTGTGTTCTTCCTCTAAGACAGGGACAGAGCATGGCCCCCTGCTACACGTGACTGCTCAAGATTTCACCCTCCTTTAGTGCAAAATCATGCTCTTCCTCTTTTATCTACGCCCAGAGCAGGTCCAAACTGGAACTTCAAACATACAACCAACAGATGTTGTGAACATCAAGGGCTGCAGAAGGCGATTCAAATCCCATGATCCCAAAAGAGGAACTTGCTTTGTGAAATGCTTTCTTGCATGTACCCACAGATACTAGAAATCTCACGAGGACAGCCAAGCTGATAACATTTCCCCTGCTCAGAAGCAATACTTGCCCAGCCAGAACAAATAAGGACATTTTGGTAGCTGCAAACATAACCCAGAGCCCTGCTTCAGCCACACAACTGAAATGCTGCATCTTTGCCTCAGCACAAACCCCAGCTGATCCTGCAGGCACCCTTCTCACTCACACTGAATTCTAGCAGCCATGAAATGGTTTCTCTGACCCAAATTTGGTCTCCCTGTACCTGGTAGTTCCACTATGCCCACCCAGTGTTCAGCTCTTGGAGACATCTGCAATGCATCAACTAACTTTTTATTCAAGTTTTTATTACTCACATGGGGCTCACTCTTTTAAAGGGAGGGGTGGATTTCTTTTTCCCCAAGCTGCTGAAATACACAGATATTGTCAGATTTGCTGGGGCCATTTCAAAATAAATAGATGAAGCCTGTGGGCTGGGCAGGGATGGAGATTTACAGCTGCAGGGTGTAAAATTGGAATCCCCATCCACGGCCCCGCCGCAGGGCTGCTCCCCTTGCACAACATGCAAAGGAAGGAAGTTGAAAGGAAGCAATTTATGAGTTAGCTCTGAGTAATACAGTGATATGGTTAGCAATGCAGAGGTAGAAAAGCCTGTATGACAGAGTGAATGTACGTGGGATTGTAAATCAGTGCTGAACAGGAAACTAAAGTGAGAAGAAGAAATGCTGCCCAGTTCTACCAGGGAGTGTGTGGCAAGGTCATGGGCAAGAGTAGGTGCATGAAATAAAGGGACTAAGGGAAGAAAAGCAGGTTTTTGTATTTTATACCTCCACCTCAAAAGTCACATAAATGGCCAAGCAGTGTTTTCCTTTCCTTCATAATTTTCTCTGAAGGAGGCAACTGCTGCAGAAGAAAATGATTTTCTCCTAAGAACCAGTCAGAGAAGGATGGGACATATTTACTTATTCAATAGGCAGAGTCCTGATTCAGAGATAATAGAAGGGTTTTATCCTGTAATTTTGCTTATCACTCTCCTTTACTTTTTCACAGTTCTTAATAATGAACAGCTTCAGACAGAACAAAACACACTCAGAGTCACTCAGCTCCTGTGCTGAGCTTGAATAACATAGCAACTTTTTCTAGAGACCAAAAACTATTTAGTGAGTTTTTCTCCATGTCATTTGGCACTTCTGTCAAATTAACTTCTTGTCGATAATTGAAGATATCATAAAGCCTGAGGGTAAAGGCTGCCTACGCTTCCAATTCTTTCTTTTTTCTTAACTGAAAAAGAGCAACACCTCTGATACATGCTTGAGTTTTGATAATCCATGAAGGTTCAGAAAAGGTTTGGGAAATTTATCATAAATTTAAGACTTTTCAGATTTGGTAACCCATATTTAATTTATTCCTTTAGACAGCCCCAGCTACCAATTCCTACACATTTGTTTAAAGGAAGAGGTCTAATAGCAATGCTTCTGTCTCCAAAGATAAAGTCCAGCACTTAGAGAGGTACAAGAAATGTAAATTGAACAGAGAATTTGAAACCATCTGCTGAATTTTTATTTAATTAAGGCCTCATCTGCATTTGAAACACAAATTAAAATCTGAATTTAAATGAAAAAGAGATTGATGAATAACTTCACGGGCATCTGAGTTCTGGAACAAGAGTGCATTGTCCTTATTTACCTTAATACACTCAGAAATTATGTTATTCAAATTAGAAACACAGACTTCTCTCTTCAAGAACAACAGCATCGATACTTGGAGTTAATAAAAAACACTCAAGAGCAATAGATGCAAGAGAGTTTATTAGAAAAGTGAGCACGAAATTGTGAAATGAGCTTTGTGCTCCTCATGTAACATATTTCATAGAACTTTAGGGAAGTTTTGTGTGCGCAGCTCTCCCAAGCCCTACACAGATTGTTCTGAGGAAAAGCTTCCTTGGCTGTAAATCTGGCACAATGAATAGAAATAAGGGTTTATTGTCAAAGGACATAAAAATAGCAAGCACAAGTGTAATCATAATCAGTTTGGAGTTGCATGGGTCCTTTTGATTTTGCCAGATAGGTTCAATCTGAGCACAGAGAAGTTGCAAAAATTGGACAGCCCATGGAGAGTGTAAGGTTGAAATCCCTTACACTAGTCTAGCTGAGCAGAGCAGAACCAAAAGTCCATCCTGAAACTCAAGCTTTCCTGGGATCTCTCCAGCCACAGAACAAAGGATCCATCTCATTCACTGCTGCACAAAAAAAGGAGTCTTTTACATTTTTCAGAGCAGGACTTGTGCCCATGCATTGAGAAATATCTCCTTTAACCCGGCATGAGCTGCAGCAAGCCTGAAACTCCTACGGAACTGCCCCATGAAACTGATGAGACTCTGGTTTTCTCTCACAAGCCCCAGTGGTGAAATGTACTGATTTCAAGTCACACTTTTGCCATACTCAGTTTCTGCTGTCATCAACATTTCTCTGACCCCATTTACCTGCAGAACAGAACCAACTTCATTATGGTCAAGAAGATCCAAAATGTTTCTCTCTGAATCTTCTCCCACAAACCAGGCTTAAGCAATTCATATAAAAAAGGCTCTGGAAACAAGCAGGTATAAATTTTCAGAATGTAAAGCACTCTTTTTTTCATTGGTTGTCAAAATGGATAAACTCCAGGGTGTTCAATCTGACCTGTACTCGACCACACAGGCTTTGGAGCTGATACAGCCTTGCTCAGCTCTAGGGAGCTTAGCTAGTTATTTCAAGGGTAACACCAAAAGGGAGGCTGAATCTGACCTAAACCAGGTTACTAGTCCTGGCCTAAAAAATAAAAACCAAATTCTTCCTTTTTGGAAAGCCAAAATGTCATAACAGCAGTGGGCCTACATCAGGTGTTTCATTACAGAAGGTCACATGCAAACATATTCCCCTTCCTTTGACAATTGGGTGGACCACCAAATACGTTGGAAGAGTACTAATATGAAAAAATTAAAATTAAAATCCCGACCACACCAATAGTCCCATCAGGGAACAGCGATGAACTCACAGTGTAGATGATAAAAAGAGCAGCTGTAGCAATCTTATATTCATTACTTGTGTTTACAGCCTTCTGCAGAAAGTAGGAAACACTGTGCTTCAACACCCAAATACATGTAATTTCCCCCCCCAAATAAACAAACAGATATTTTAAAAATTATTTCTCCCAAAATTATTTCTTCTCAGAGTCAAAACTTAACTCAAAATGAACGGAGCACAGACACAGCAGGTTGCACAGAAGCCTAAAATCCTCCTGTAAGTAAATAAAACCAAATAACTGTAATAAAAAAAAAAGTTAATTCTAGTCTTTTGTTTGTTTCCATTGTAAAATTGCCATGGGACTGAGGAAATATAGTAGCGCTTAATTTTAATAGTTCCATCATTGTAGATTGGCTGGGTATTAATTGTGTTAATGGTGATCATACTGAATTCATTTGGTATTTATTGAGAGACCACCTGTGCACCCATATGGTTTCCATCATTATTTAGGAGTAGTTAATGGACCCATTAGGAGTTAGCAGAAAGATGTGGGCTGGCAGTACTTCCCGAGAGTGGTAGAAACATTCTGTTGATATCCATTGCATTTTGAGGATTTTCCAAAGTGCTATTTGCTTCCCACCAATTTTCTTTCTCTCTAAATTACACATATTCTCATCTTAGCTTTCAAGAACTCCCGGAAAAATTAACTCATGTTTCTTTGCCTACAACAAATCTGAGGGGACAACCTTTAGCCTTTTGATTTTGCAAAATATCTCCTTGCATGTTTCCCACGTGGCTCCCTCGGGGAAGCGGGGCAGGGAAAAGCTTCCAGCATCTCTAGTGGGTGGGTGCACTGGTGTGCTGGGGGGGGAGAGGCTGAGAGAGGATGGGGAAAAGGGGAAACGTTTGCTGGGACTCTTGCCCTGCAGTGTGACCAATTTGCCCACGCAATCCGTAGAGTCGGTTGTGCAAGACCAGAAACCTGTGGTGGGGAGGGGATGGTGGGGGAGTCACATGCAGGGAGTCAGCCTTGACTGTCAGCAGAGGAGAAGGAAGAATGCTTTGGCTGGGTGTGGTGGTAACCAAGGCTGCTGGCTGACCGCAGTGACCTCCTGCTTTGATGCACAGATCTGAAAGGACACAGCTCAGGCCCCGCTGCTGCACGGGCTGAGCAAACATGGCCGGGGCAAAGAATTCCCATTTTTGATGGTGCCATGACAATGGGCAGATGGAGGAGCATCTGTGTAGTTTCAGTGCAAAAGGACAGTCACTTTGTTCGAACTGGAATCTCTGAAGCAGCCTAAAAGTGTTCATTTCCCCAGAAACAGGGAATATAGCTTCCCCCCCACACACACACTTGAAAAATCCAGGCTTGTTTGCTAGGCACATCCCAAACAATACAAGGCTTATGCAAACTTTGCTCTGTGCCAGTGTCCAGCTGTCACTCACCTTCAATAACATCTGAACTTGTTGGCCAATTACAATCAAATTCAATAAAACAGCAGAGGTCCCAAAGGTTTTAGGTTTTGTAAAAATGGGGGGAGAGGATAGAGGAAAGGGAGAGAGCCCAGCTAGTTCCCTTACAGGCTACAAGGGGCTCAGTTTTCTAGGCCTAGACAACAGATACTCCACTCCTCAGTGACGTTTTTCTCTCTTACAGGTATCTGAAAGATTTCCTCCTATGTTTAAAGATTTTCAAAACTCTTTCCTTCTCACAGACATGCTTTTTGAGGGAACAAATATTGATACAGCTCTCCTAGATTTCAAGTAAGCCACATATCACAAAGAAACCTAAATTCGTTACTTGTCTTGCTGATGGAAGTACTTCTTTCAGTGAACAAGAGACTGAGCTGTCTTCTATTTTTGCTAGGTAAACAATTAAGTTAACAGTTATTCATCAGTATAGTCACAATGTGAATGAGGCCTGAAACAATAATTTCTGCATATAGGGAATATAATCAGGGCATTTATGGCATGACTCTGGTGATTATTCATACTTACATTCCCAACCTGATGCTGACAAATGGGGCTGTGTTCTCACAATCACACCTTTGGTATTTAAGAAGTCACTTTTCTGTAGCTTAGGAAGCCAGGTCACATTTCAATGCACCTCTTGACAAGGACACCTTCCTTCTCTAAACTGTGTTATTTGGGCTGTTTTCTTAACCAGCTACTCATAAAATAGAGACCTCTACCTTAACATTTTCTCAATCGTCTTTTGAAGGAAGTCTCCCAAATCTCTTCATTTACTCTGCTTAGATTTGAAATGCACAACAGCCTCGAAATGTACAAATGACATTGTTTTGGGGGAAATTTCAACCAAAAGTGGTGCATTCAAAGGATTTCAGCTGCTAATGAGCTCTTAGTCCAGTGCACTGGATTAGATCTACTGCAAGATATGCCCCAAATAAGTGGAATAGGGAGGTCAGATTCCCCTCACCAGCAATTTAACCCACAGACTCACCCTCATCACATTTCTCCTCCATGGTGGCCTATGTTTGTGCCCATGCCAGTTCTCTGTGGAGATCAGAGCATGAGCAAGAGTGGGTTATTGACCTCCACAAGTTTCTTAAGAGCTCGAGATATTACAAGGTTGTTTTTCACGTTTTAAGAAAACTCAGTTCAATTTTTTTTTAATCTGCTGCTTAAAAATAGAGCAGTACTGTTTTGCTTTTTGTTTCGTGTACCGTTGATATAAAATGTTAGCAGCTTGAAACTTCATAATGCTGACAAGAAGGGAGAATATGACAGACTCACAGCAAAATCTAACAGCTGTCCAGGCTTCTGAGCCCTCAGCATGGCTGTGCCACGTCAAAATCCACTCATAGATGGTTCCTCATTGGGCTGGTATGAAGCAAGTTATGGCTTCAGCTCCTGCCCTGAAAGATTGTGCCTGAAAGAGAGGAGAGCCTAATTGCCACCCTGCTCATAAAACCTTGGGGCAAAACTAAATGAGAGCTCCATAAGAGCTGAAGCACCTTTGTGCCTGGGAGAGGTCAAGGTAAGACCTTAAAAAATAGGGGCAATCCTGAACTAACACATTAGGTGAAAAGAGGTCTGCAAAAAGATGCAAGTTTTTTCTGGTGGTTTTGGTAAAAAACTGAATATGCTGAGGCCACAGGCTAGGGCTTGGCTGGTTGTTACAGAATTTAGTGGCATCTTTCTGAAACGGGACAATTTGAAAGCAAAATGTTTTCTCCCATAAATTGCCTTTGATTCTTCAGATTTTCTTCAGTCTGATACACCCCTACCTTCCTTTCCCTGCCACGCTTTCCTGTCAGCCTGTCTCACCAGCCTCATAATAATGCTTCCCTCTTCATGCTTTCAAACTTTTTCGAGTCACTTTATATAAAAGGACCTAAATCACAAACCTTTTTATTTACAATATCTTCATGTTTGCATTTTTTCAATATCACAATAACTGTCCTTTATATTTTTCAATTTTTCCCTATTTGCATCTTCTCTCATCTAACTCTAGCACTCCTGCTATTGTTTAGTCTACTGTCTTTATTTTTCCTATCTACTTTGCAAAAATACAATAATAAAAATGTTGGAGTTGTTTTACGTTGGAAAGTTTAGCTTCTCTGTGGTTCCATAAATGTGAAACTCCACTGTGCTGTTCCAGTGCCACAAAATGATGCCAAATTTCCACAGGGTACTCCTGTTCAGCTGTACAGAGCTGGGCTTGGTGCTGCCTGCCCTGGTCTAGCTGTTCCAGAGCAGGAAGGGTTTTAGGGAATTACTGCTCAATGTGGGTTTTTTCAACTCTTCATTTTCTTACCTCCCTCTCCAGTGTGATGAATCTGTCCACAAGGGCTTTAAAACCAGCTGTCACAGTGGAACCATTTCATTGCCTCCCTCATCCTACAGCTGAGGCTGCACTTGAGAACCAAAACAGCTCCATGCCTTATCTACTGCTTTATTCTGTAACAAAGCACTGGAAAGGACTGGAAACAAAGCAAGTTGAAACTCTTTGTTTTCAAAGGGGGTTAAAATCCTCTTGCAACATCCCTTTTAAGCTGAGCAGACAGTGGATCCTCCAAAAATCCACACTGAGGCAGCTCTCAAGCAGTTCTATAAGGTACAGATCCATCACATCTTCCATACAAATGTGGGACTCCATTCCATAACCAGCACCTTCCAGTGTGGTTTTGGGGTGTAAATAAAATAATGAATCTTGGGGAGCAGCAGGTAAGATGTATGGAACCAGGAAAGGAATTCCCATCAGCCTTTGATCCTGAACCTGTGCATTATGACTCTACAGAAACTCTCCCCTAAACCTAAATATCTCATTATTTATGTTTATATATTTTAATGGACTTCTACCCTTCCCTCCCCGGGGTACAATTTGTGTGGCAAAAAATACTGTGAGATCTATTCTGTACCCCGTGTTTTGGCTCCCAGGGAACTGAAGAACCGTGAGAAGGTCTGATCTGATGTTATTTCAGCCCCACAAATAGCTCCCTGAGTGACTCAAAGTGCTTGAAAAAAGAAGAAAAAAAAAAAAGTAAACACAAATACCTGGAATGAAAATATAAGTCCCCAGAGCCACACACACACTGCAGTTTGTCAGAGCAGGAAGGACTGACAACCCAAGCCCTCTTGGTGGTGTCCAATGTCTCTGAAAGGTTCTCTGGGTGGTTTGTCCACATTTAACATCATGCTCAAGGGGAAGTGGAAGGAGTTCTGTTGTTCCTTTTCACCAGCTGTACTCAACTGCCTATGGCTCCTCTTCTTCCCTGAGACCTCAGCAGACACTGCTCAGCTTCTAAACCAGTGAAACTCCATGACCCCAGTGCTGGATGCAGCATTTTCCCTCTCAGTCCTCTGTGCCTGCAGGCTGAAGAGTGACAGGAATTTCACTGTGTGCTCCCCTGAGTGAGCAGTGATTTCCCTTCTAAACACTGGGCTCACCACTGGGATCACCTACACCTAAACTTAACCCAGCTGCTGCCAACACAACTGCCTGCTACTGCTGATTCCATCCCACCCCACTCCAGAGAATGTCTCCTCTGCCCCCACCAGGGGTATGACAGTGCAGGAAAAGTTATCCTGTGCAAAACTTGTGTTCCAGCCTCAGGGAAGGTGCAACCACCGTGTCTCCTTCCCCTGGCACTGGAGAGGGTCTTCCAGCAGACGCTGTGGGAGCCCATCACAGCTCATTATGGTGCAGACCAAGATGACTTCTGTTGCTCAGGGTGGGAGTCCACATGTATTATTTTCTGTGGCTGTGTAAACCACCACACATTAACTATAAACTCTTAGTAATTTACAAGGGATGCTATGCCCCCTATTCATTACCTTATTTTTAGGCTTTATTCTCTTAAAAGGATTAATCTTTACTTATTGACCCTTTTTCTAGACATGAACATGTGAACCAGACATACAGTGAGGACTCAAGAATCTGCTGACACAAGAACCCTTGGTCCTAAAACAAGGAGTATCCAAATGTCATGGGATGGAGAGCTTACACTCTGTGGCACAGCAGATTTCAGCCAGTGGGTGCCCAGTTTAGGATAGTACTGAAAATCCTGACCTTGGCTTTACCCATGCACGTCAATGCTTCAGTACAAACCAGGAGTTATTTACAGTGGAGCCCTGGGAGAGATGGGATCTACTGGGACTTTTTTTGCTGCCAGTGATGCAAAAGGACTGTTTGGGTAGGAAACAGCACGCCTGGACCACTGGGCTGTAGGTCATAATACCCAAGATACTACTTTCATTTTGGTTGTGCCCATTTGCCCTTAAAAACCCTTTAACCTCCTTGTCTCTCCATCCAGCTCTTGTCTGTTCATCTGGCCTGGGCACAGCTTGGCTGCAATGATTTTATCATCCATACTGACCCAGGTGATCTCTAAAATGAGAAGGTTGATCAAACACAGAGGTGAATCTGGAAGACAGCATGTATTTTTGGGGAGGAAAAACCTTTTGGAGAAAGGTTGTAAAGCCACATCTCAAATTCACTGAATTTCCAAATAATTTAGGCCCAGATTTTAAGCACAAGCACATCTGGAACAATTACTGCTCCAAGCATATGGTACATGTCCTAGAAGAAAGTCTTTTAAAACTAAATTATGAAAAACTCCAAGCAACCCTCTGGCTTTTCCACAGCAGCAAGGCAGGACTGCCACCAAACCTGGTGCCAACAACTTTGGAAGCCCTAAACAGAATTAAGTAATAATGACAAATATCAAACAAACTGAAGAACACAAGGGTAGGGGGAAATGCTGCTCTCCCTTTCCCTGTTCCCTCCACCTCTTTTCCTGGCCCACCCCTGTGTAAATGACTCCAATAAACCATGAGAAGAGCAACTTGCCAGCAGCTGGCGTGTTGGACCTGGGCAGATGCCAGCCATGGGGCTCACAGTGGTTTGGAAACATGGATTTTTAAAAAATATATGAAGTGCATATGTGCCAGTCTGAATGGCTGAGTGAGCCACTGAAACCAAGATAAGCAAAGGCAGCACTTAGCATGCACTCTGCATGTTCTCCAGATCCTGTGTCTCCTCCTGTGCCAGGCTAACTCTTCTAATGAGGTTCTTGTGCAACTTTATTCCAGTTACAGAGAGCCTGAGTCCTTCTTCCAGTCAGCAGGAAATTTTCAGCTGACTATAGTGACCAGTTTTTGTCATAGATTTGTCAGGCAAAAGAAGCTGCATCATTTGGCTTTCAGTGCCCCTCTGTGTAATAAGAAATCAATTAGATTTTTCTATTCAATTAGATACAGAAATATGCTATTTTCTTATTTGTGTCTGTGATTTATTCTGTGGAGCATCTCCTCAGTGAAATGACACTTGATGCTTCATAAAAAGGCAAAAAATTACAGTCTCTGACCCGAAGAAATTCCCAGTGAGATGCTTGTGGCAAATGTCTGAAAGCAGCAATAAGGGCTGAGAAGAAAAAAGTCTCTCTGAACCAGCTGTGTAGTGATGAGAACCCTTCAGGGAAAAAGGGCCCAAAAAGGCCCCAAAAGGCCCAAAAAGGATCAGAAGTGCTGAGGCTGAGGCAGGTGGGGTTCACCATCCAGAGGAGCACAGCTTGTGTGAATCTCTCTGGCTGCACCCTGTCATCAGGTGTTTGACAGAGAACCAGGGCCCAGACCTTGAGCACTCCATATCTTGCAGCCACACTGACACAAATGTCACTTTTTTTTTTGCCTTTCTGACCCCCCAAAAGGTCTTTGAGCATCTGCCCTGTGCAGGCATTCAGCCATGTGTGAAAAGAAGACTCTTCAGTTAAGCAAAGCTTTCCAGTCTTCACTTGAGCTGGAAAATGGAGCACAGACTCCAATTCACAGACTAAACATCAGGGCATATTATTTCTCCTTTTGTTTTAGGGCTCACAACAGCGACAGGGAATGGAAAAAACGTGTGAATCGGGTCATTTCCAAGTTATGTGATTCACTCTGATAGGATGTTGCATTTCTTTGTCTCTCTTCAAGGAATCACGTGGAACAAAACCACAACAGGCTGCTGACTTGCCGTGGGGTGGGGGTGGGTGCAGGGAAAGAATAAAAAATGCCTCTTATTTTAGAAAATAATTAACATGCTTATCTTCTTTCAGGTGTCTCCAAGGCCTGTGGAGGTCTGACAGGATTCTCACGAAGGAGAACTTTTGCCCACAGTTCTGCCCCATTATCTCCCTCACACATAACAGAGCTGGAGGCTTGTGGTCGAGTGACCTCAGCATCCTTGCGAAAGCAGTTTGCTTGCATTATTCTCCCCACACGTGACTCCATAAGAAACATCATTCCGTGCCTGGTTATTTTTTCTTAACTCTTTCCTCTCAGAAGAAAAGCGCTGGATAAACTCTGATGTGTGCCCCACTATCTGTGGAACCCATGCTGGGCAATTTCTGGCATTTGCCCACGTCAGTGTCCTCCAAGGTGGAGACTTTTTGCCCCAGGAGGGAAACACTGTTGGAGAGCAGTGCACGGCTGTGCCATGGTTGGAGCTGTGTGAAGCAGCTTTGTTGCTTTTTTTGGATACACTAAAGACACCTGGACTCCAGATAAAGTGCTGTGCACAGGCAGAGCCCAGCACGGACCTCATGGTGCCTGTTTGCCAGCCCAGAACACTCTGGCTCCCCTAAAACTGTATGATGGGCATCTGAGTCCTGTGTTCTGGGTGTGGGATGGGAGCAACAGGGTTTAGGATGGAACAGATTTTTTCTTTCAGTAGAAAAGCTGAAATCCTGGGAGGGCATAAAATGGAGAAGTCCTGTTCTCTTTAAACTTCTCTATCAAGCATATATTTTCTTCTTACAACACTGCTTTTCTCCTCCTGCTTTCTTTGAATAGAGATACTGAGGCAAGGAGAAGTTGTCCTCTCCCTCCCTGAGCACTCTTTGCTAGTGGGAAAAAGCAGACCAATTAAAGTTTGTCACCACCCCAGGCTCTGGACACAGGGGTGAAGAGCTTGTAAAACTGTCTTCCTGCATGTTTGCAAAGCATTTAAGGGTCTGATTGTATGACTACAGTGCTGATAATAAATATTGTTGATAATGAAAGCAGGAAGGAACTGTTTACTGGGTGCTGCATGAGAAAGGCAAAGTTGGCTGCAGCTGCTTCCAAATGTGTGGAGACTGGGACAAGGAACTGCATGTGCAGGGTGGTGTTCAGAATAGATTGGTTCTGAAATCTGAATGGGGGTGTATGGGAGCAATCCTTGATGCATTTGTTCCTGATTTGATGTAAAACCTCTTTCACACAGAGAGACCCAGTCCCACTGCAGGTCTACAGGAGTCCCCAGGCAGCAGGGATGCAGTGAGTGGGTGCCACAGGGCGAGGCAGGCTCATACTGACATTGCAAGCAGCACAGCAAACGTCCCCACTGCTGTGCAGGGGAGCTTTGCTCACTTAATTAGGTCTCCCCAGTGTTCTGAAATAAAGATGTTCCCTGAGTGACAACAGGTTCAGACAGGAGGCTCCCAGCAGGAAGCAAGTAGAGCCAGTAAAAAGATGAGAACACACAGTAACTTCTCCCTGTGCTGGAGGAAAATGTTCCTGCCATGTAATAACGGAGGTGGTCATATTTCATGAAGAGTCCTCATTTAAACACATTAAATCTTGTTGGTTGAAACCTGGATAGAGTCCAGATGTTTCAGAGAGCTAAACCATCACCCCCTTCAAGATGCTCTGCTTGTGGTGTGGGTGCTAGGCACATGCAGGTGTCCTTGAGGCCACAAAACCTCTGCAAGTCACAGGTGCCACCGTGATCCCCACTCCTGAGTCAGGGCCCTTCCTGCTGCCAAACTGTGTGTGCTGATTGCACAGTGTGGACACCCTGTCAGCTGCTGAGGCCTTCTGACTCATCCCCACTTAGAATCTAGATGACAGTTTGGTTTGAATTAACTGTGGGCTGAAGCCAAAATCCTGGATCCGAACTTCCTCAGATTATGGGAAGGCTTCAGTCTGGATCTGAGCTTAGCACATGGCTGTAGTTCACTCAAAGACTGGAGCCAAACCCTGGATCAGAACGTTCCCAGACTATGGGGAAGCTCACAGCTCATCTTTGATGCTGGGATCATCATAAGAATGAAATACTGCTCTTAGGATACTCCTTGCTTTCTTCCATAGCTGGTGCATTTTAAGCCCTGCAATTGTACCATTTCAGTTCTTACAATGAGGTTAAAGAACAAAAAGGAAAGATGTGTTTATGTTTATTTCAACTGAAAAAACATATTGTTTTTGATTTGCCTGTTGGATCGACAAGAGGCATTTTGGCTTCAGAGCATGACAGTTGTGCCTCATTAAAAAAAAATTTGGGATGGAATTCTCTTACCCCAGCCATCAATACCACCAGTACCACCAGTGCCTTGCAGTGCAAGGAGTTACAAATGCAGCACAGTGAGTGCAGCAGGAGCTCCTTGGGCACATGCTACCCTCACAGGAATCCTCCAAGGGAAAGGAAGAGGGCTGGAGAGTAACAAAATTCCACTTTCAAGCTGCTCAGAAGACACGGTGTGAACAAACAGCCCCCGGAAGGCGAGATCCTGCCATCTGCTGCTGCGGGAGCTGCCGGGAGGTGCCGGGGACGGCAAGGCGCACGCAGGGAGGCACCAGCAGCCCCACAGAAGGTGTCCCTGGGAACGTCTGGAGAACGTCGAGGCACCTGCCACGCTTCGTGAGGGGAATGTCAGCCCCGACAGAAGGCTCTGGCAGCTCATCACCGTGTCGTTAGCTGCAGGTTTACACACTTCAGTTGACACCTCTCCCTTGTCCTACAGATGTTGCGCTGCGTTCC
Organism: Argya squamiceps; assembly: GCA_037834095.1. NCBI lineage: Eukaryota > Metazoa > Chordata > Aves > Passeriformes > Leiothrichidae > Argya > Argya squamiceps. The sequence goes on along the minus strand of JBBMKD010000067.1, from coordinate 4,886,037 downwards.
GGATCGAGCCCCCGACGATACAGCTGTTTGAACACATGTGCATTTTCCACTCAACAAACCACAAGAATAAGGCAGCAGGGTTACAAGGTTTGGATCCTAGGGCTAGAATGAGAGAAGCAGGAGAGGTGTTTCTTTGGGAAATCTCCGTAGTTCCTCCTGTAGTTTCTCTCTTTCTGATTTTATTCGCTGACTGTTCTTTGCTCAGGCCATGGGGAAGGTAAAGTCTGATTGATATTGCAAGTGACAACTGAGGCCTTGAAATCCTTTCTTCAGTTCATCTTCAGGAGTGATAAGCCCAGAGCGCTTTGATAGTTCTAGAGAAGTATTTTACCTTTTATTTGCAAAAATGCACTTTATTCCAGTTCCTGTTAATTCACTGTTGCTTGTGAATAAATTAGAGTCTGCCCCAATAAAGGAGTTTAGAGAGGAATTATCACATATGCTCAGAAGAGAAATATTTTATAATATTCTTTTCCCTTTGGCCATAATAGAATATGAGAGGAGATGGTTATGTCCCGCCAAGAGTCTCACAAAACCATTGAAAGCCTTTTCTTCTATCAATAAACTACAGAAGTTGGGGTGACTCATGTGAGTGATTTAATAAAATAAAGCGAGCCCCAAAATGGGCTTCTTAAGGACCATGAGATCTCAGGCATCATTATTCTCTCATTGCCAAGGGCATCTATTGCAGGTACCTTCAATTATTTGACTCCTGATTTACGTTGGTTGGTTTAAGGCGAATTGCACTTCTTTTTCCTCTGATCCAACATCTGTTTTTTTGAAAAACAGATGTGCACAAATCAATCTGATTAATGTGTTTGATTCTGCAATTACTGCAGGATAAATCAGCAGCATACTAAAATCAACCTGGTGTCAAATTCATGCTCCTACACCTTCAGCACCCAGCCTGCCTTGACTTAGGTCTTTGGTCTATGAAACTTCTTTAGATACCAAAGGAGTAGAGTAAAATCCTCAGTGCCAGGATGTGACAAAATCCTGAGTGCCAGGAGCATTTCAGATGATCTGATGTGGAGTTATCAATAATGGGGTTTCAGTGAAATAATTCAGTGTCTTTTAAAGGGCTCCAAGTTATTTTGTGTGCTAACAGGGCAGAAATATCCCTTTCTTTTTTAGGTACATGAGCTTCTTAGATATGACTTGGAGTTGCCAAGGAAAAACAGAAATCTATATAAATATAAATTATATATATATATATATAAAATGTATATATATAATATAAAATATAAACTGACTCAAGGGGGATACGCCTTTCTTAAAGTGATGAGGGATGCAATGGATTACCTGGTGGAGAATCAGTCTCCATGCTCTGTAAACCAGCTGGAAGTCCCAGCACATGCTGCTGTTTTCTTTGAAGATCTTGCTGCTATAGGAGACAGAGCCAACACAGGAGTTAAAATTAAGGAAGTTTTCTCTAGAGATTGGATTATGACTGATTTTGTTGTCCATGTGAGGGGACAGGTGAGTGGGAAGATCCACATGGATCCTCTGTCGGTGTTGGGTGCTGTTAGCGCTGCCCTGTGCTGGGAAAACCTTTCTCACAGGGGGTGTTGGGTGTCATACTCTGCATGGCTTTGGAGTGAAGCCCATTTTGTACCCCTACCTTCCATCTCCTCGTGTGGGTGGGAGCTGGGGTCCCCTCCCCAGCTCAGGACAGCTGATGGTCACCAGTCCTAGTGGCAGCAGCCACTTGTTGCAGGTCTGGTGCTGGTGCTGATTGTTACTTGACCTTGGTATTTGTATGAGGGGGAGCAATTAATATGAGGAAAAATGAGAACGAATTTTTCCCCTTATTCATTCTGTCACAGCTGCCTCTCATCTCCTGCAATGTGGGTCCTGCCATCAAAATTCCAATCCAGATCCAAACTTGCATTTTCCCCAAATCTCAAAATGCTTTAAGCTGGAATCCATCACTTTTTTTCCCCCCCAGCTGAAACCTAGTAAATGTGCTCTATAAAAAATGAGTTTGGCCAACATCTGGAGGCAGATAAAAATCTTCCAAGCTACTGTTCCACAATCTTAGGGATCATTAGTACTGCAGAACATCTATACAGAATATTTATCTTAAGTATGTAATAAAATGAAAGCTACTGCACCAAATTCAGAACAACCTCTGATGAAATGCCTCACATCAACATCAAGCTGGAGCTTTTCTAGCCAGAGAGAATCTTTTCTCTAGACAAAGCACAAAAACTTGTAGTTACAAAAACTTAACACTAAACACAGGGGGAAAATTTATTATTTTAATTGTGATATTTCATCACTGGTTAGTTTAATGTCTTTTTCCCCCTTTTTCTTTTAATCACCCTCCCCCTCTCCTTGGGATGGTTTATCGCTTGTAAATTATTTGTCACATCGTTGTAATTCTATCCAGATCCTTAACTTTCTAATCATGCATCTTTTATGGGGTCTCTTTTAAAGAAGCACTATAATTACTTGCCAAGGGTCCCTGTAAATTTTATCAGGCTGTAAAATATTATACTTTCATTATTTGAAAAAAAATAATTGGAAATGTTCCCAATGAAAGGCTACATGATCAATGCAAGGAGCAAGGCACCTTCTGCAGTTCTGCCTTGGTTCCTGCTGTACACCTCAGAAACTTCCAAAATTCTTCCACTTCATTCAGTAACATGGAAAACTATTAATGGGTAAACTGTCCTTTGATTAAGGTGAAAAAAGTGCTTATTGTATGTTTCAGCTGTTGTAAAATACACAAAGAAGATGACAGGGATGCTCTCCAAATCTTTCTGTAGGAGGCACAGGGACTTCACTCCCAGCTTGGTCACAGAGCTGAGCAGTTCAGAGCAGAGCAGAAATGCAGAATAAATTGCAGATGCAGAAATGAGTTGAATCTTCCTCATAGAAAATTAAACATTTTTAGAGGAAAGATTCTCTGTTTCTATGCAGAATTTGATACGTTCATCTTGCTGATTTGCTTTATTTCATTAGTAGTAAATATAGAAATACTAATAACACTTCTACAGTTATTTTCTATTATCAGTAGACATTTGTGATTCATTTCTGTAATCCTTTATTTCACAAACTGTCAAGTTCCATAATGCAGTGTTCTAGAAGTATGGGGAAATTAGGTATTTGACAATGACCTAAAGTGGTTTCTGAAACAAAGTTTCCCATGCACTATTAAAATAAAAAAAAAGGTTTGTGGTTAGTTTCAGGCTGGATGTGTAAAAGGTGTGGAATTATTTCTTGTACTCTCACCAGCACTTCAATTAAATGTGGACATAGCTTGTGCCCATTTCTGGTAAGTTTGCATTTCTTTGGATTGCTGGGCTGAAATATGAGGGAGTTAAATGATTTGGTCAAGGAGCATGGTGAGTAAAGTAAAATATAGATCTCATCTCAGCTCCTTGCTCCTGGGGAACACCAGGGGAGGTGCTTAACAGGAATGACAAACTGTTTTATCTGTACAACTCCTCTTATCCTATGAGCACGTCTTATCCTGTCTGTTCAGTGGCTTTCCAGGTTTTATCCTGAGAATATCACTATTATTACCCTCTAAAGAGCACCAGATAAGACTCACCAGCACTTAGACAGCTGGAGCTGTGGGATCCATGCGTGCTGAACAGACAGTCCTGCTCTTTCCCAGGTTTTCTGTAAATAATGACTGAAAGCACTTTTCCTAAAGCCCTTTCTGTAAAAGCACAGCACTGCTAGTAAATTGTCATGTTCTGCACAGCAGCAGGTTTTGCAGCAGATGTCAAACCTCCCATTTGAATGTGGGGAGTGCCCTGTGCACCATCCCACCCGTGCAGGTGACACATTCTGTGCACAGATCTGTCGCAGATGAGATCCTGAGAGGGTCAGTGCCCTGTGTCACACCACAGCATTCAGGAGATCAAACAGAAAATATCTTTCATTCACCACTCAGGTCAAGTCCAGTAATGATTATGAATGATAGTCCATGAATGACACAGACATTGATATTTATTTACAGTGGTTGTTGACCATCAGAAACCATTCAATAAATATCTCTTGTAAACCACACAATAATACAAAGCAAATATGAATCTGGCTCAAGCTACTCTGTGTTGTTGCTATTTTTAATAGCTGGATGCTGGCATAAGGCAGTGGTAAGAGTGTTTAAACATGGATATAGCTATAGATGCTTCAATTATTCATTTCAAGCCAAAGTTTCAACTGAAGTAACCTTTCTACCTGATAGCAGGTTGTCCACGATGAGGTCTGTGTTTGTTTCCTACCCATTCCATTTTGATATAGGTGCATAAAGACACTGCAAAGCCTGAAAAGCACAAAATATATCGGCTAGCAATTAATAAGACACACTGCAGATGTTTGAAAATCAGTATAAAACTGATATCCACAGCCTGACATCTGGTCCTACAAGAGCCCCTGGGGACTTCTCTGCTGTTGTGCCAGCTCAGGGGTCAGGTTTATGCTCCCCAAATCCTTCAGCTGTTTACCTTGCTGCTCTGGAAGTTTATACCCCTGCTCACTTCTGCAGGGAGTCTACAGTGTCCTCAGCTGGGAACTCAAGAACCAGGTTTTCAGTCCTTCAGGCGGGGAGAGTGTCACAACCTGAAATGAAACGAGTTTAAATCTGGAGATTAAAAAGTTGTGGGGAAAAAAAGGAAAAAAAAAAAAAAAAAAAAAAAAAAGACACCATAGGCAGAGCTATTCTGCATCCTGAAGGACAGGGAGCAAATGATGGAAAGAGTTGGCTTTTTGGAGGCTGCAAAGGCGCCACTGCCTGCAACCAGCATCACCCCTGTTAACACCAGCCACTTCACAGCCACTTCAGCATTGCTCTTTCATTCCCCTCTCCAAACAACTGCTTCCCTTTGATTCCTCCTGGTCGAGGCTAGCAGTCACACCCCAGCCTGCATTTCTGGGGTCTGGATTCCCGGATTTCCCCGGAGCAGCCGGGATGGATGTTGTCTGTCCGGGATGCGGGAGCAGCCGGGGCTGGGAGCGCTGCTGGCGGCGGGGCTGGCGGGAGCGGATCCCGGCGGGGCACAGCGCCGGGGATGCTGCAGGGCAGGCAGCCACTGGAAAGCAGACAGGCTCCCAGCTCGGGGGGTACAAGGCGTCCTGCGGGCTGCCCGGCAGCTACAAATCAGCTCCACCGAACAGCAGGGGAGGGACACACTTCGGGCATGTGAACTTTGCAACCGGGGATTTGGGGACTTGCTCCTTTCCCCCTGGCACGTAGATGGTGTCTGTCACAACCAACATTTGCTTTGGAGGAAACAGGGAAATGGAATTAAGTAAAGGAACAGGAGTAAATTCTGGTTTTCGTGCAGGTTTTTTTGCTGATTTATGGCTTGCACATTTCAACAACTACTTTGCAAGTGGTTCACAAACTGTAATAGTTTCTGGGAGTTTAATGATCAGTATCTATAATACTGAGAAATGAGAGTAAAATAAAACATGTCCTCAAATTGAATTGCTATAGGCACACAAAATGGAGTCTTACAAGATATAGATTAGTAAAAAAGCTATAACTGCTTTCCTTTCACCCCCTTTTTCCCCATGCACAGCTATTAAAGCATCCTAACTTCTGTTCTGAAAAGAACTGTACCCCACAGTGTCCCCTTTATTAGATCTCCTCTACAGAATAAAGATACTATATTTGTTTCAATACAGTAATATAAAAAAACCCAATTAAAACCAAAAAAAGGCAATTTATACTGGACTGAACACCAAAATATTTTCTTAACAATGATGACCTAACGTGTTTCACAGCTGCCAGGGCCAGGATCACAGTCCCTCATGTGTCACCTCAGCCTGATGTACAGCATTCAGAAACACCAAGTGCACAGCCTGAGCATGTGGAATTATTACATGTAATCACAAAATGCTAATTGGTTACTAAGGCAAGCTGTATCAGATGAAATGGAAAACAAACCAGAAGCTGTTTCTCCAAGGTTTTTAAAGATAAAAGCGTGGCTAAGCTTGGGTAGTTAGAACCAATAACACTCAGATATTCTCTTTGATCCCATACTCCTGCATGTCCATTATGAACCCATCAATATTGTGTGAAGGTTGGAGGGAAGGTGTAGGCTCTCTGAGGACTGGTCAAGTGCTACCTTTGCCTCTCTCTCAGCTCTTCTTTCCGATATTTATCTTCCTCAGTGATTCTGATACCACAAACGGGGGCTCCTCTTTCCAATATTTACCTTCTTCGGTGATTCTGATACCACAGACAGGGGCAGCTCACATCAAACTGGAGGCAGGGAAGGGAGAAGAAATGAGAGATGTTTGGTAGGGAGGACACTGCCACGGGTCTGGGCCAGACTTCCCGGCTGGGGGTTTCCTGGAACACTACACCTCTAAGTACTGTATTTGCCTCAGGCAACTTCCTTCCACATAATGGTGAAGAGAAACACTAAATCCACAGACACACACATTGACTGAGAATTCAGTGAATGCAAAAAACATTCCAGCTCTGGCCCTTAAACTGTACAGAAGTTATTAGGAGGACAAGGCACTGATATAACAGTGAAGTCTCCCACCATCTGTCCTTGGCATGCTGGAATACGTGGGAACTTTCTTCATTTATCTGGGGAGGTGAGTATTGTACATGTGTGTAGATTGTCCCCTTAGATATCTATCAGTTTCAAAAGTTTGAGAAAATATCAGTAGTGCCTAGCCAATGATTCACATAAAAAGGTTGTCACAAGATTATCTGCCAAGCTGTGAGGATGGAGGAGGTAACAGCCCACAAGAGATGTGCAATTAGTCCATGACTGAAAGTTTTAAACACAACAAAACATCTGAAAAATTGTTAGAAATATGAGACGTGGACAAAATATCTATGGATGGAGTTTAGAATTCTTTTTACCAGATCCTAAAATCGATAAAGTGAGGCAATAAGCTGACAGAGATGAATCTAATTTATATGATGTCATTGAGTCCTGCCTCTCTGAAAACAGTAGAGTTTGTGCCATGGAGAGGCTGCAGCATCCCTCAGCTTCTGTGGTGCCAACATTGCCTTTTTAAGGACAAGGAAACCCCTATCTGAAGACAATGATGTGTAGAGAAAAGTGGCACAGATAGTGAAAGTCCCACAAAGAGACCGTCATTGGCCTGCTCCCTACTCTCAGAAGTGAGATGCCAAACTTCAGGTGCCTCTTACACTTGGAAGCAGGTAGGGGAAGTTTTGGGGTCCCACAAACTCTGAGTGGACTCTGCTCTTGAGCAGGTCTGAGCTTTCAGAGTCTGATTCCCCCAGGAGCAGCCCCTGGCTGGTGCAAACAGCCCTGGAGCTGTGCAGGAGCAGAGCTGAGTGTGCTGTTGCCATAGCAGGGGAAGGGGATCTATGGAAACCCCTGAAAGGGCATCACTCCAGGCAGTCTCCAAACAGCAGGACCACAGACAGTACCAGGGCACTTACAAGGCACGCTGTGAAGCCAGGATAATTTCAATCCATTTAGCAAAGTGCTTCCAGTCCTCGTTTCAGAGCAGGTTAAAGGAAAATAGAGGAAGTATTGAACAAACAAGGTTGATCTGTACCTTCAGCACTTTATTCAAGGAAAAACTAGAACTGTCTGACTGTTGCCTGCTCTTGGATTTTTATTTTCCTCTTCAGCAAAATGCCTTTTTTTTTTTTTTTTTTTAATTCCTGTTTGTTTGTTTGTTTGAAAGACTGCTGCTGTGTGATGATGAGCTGCTCTTATACAGACTCACTAACCCAAAAGGCACAGGTGAAAATCATGGGGTAGTCAATACCTTATGGCAATGGCAGACACTCTGGTAACATGATATATATCTATGAGTAATCACATCCTATTCTCCTCACTTAGGGTGGAAAAGTGCCCTTGAAAATTGCTTACTCTCCCACTAAAACATACAGGATTTGTACTCTAAGGGACAACACAGAAGTCCAATGAATCACTGAAATTGGGAAAAAACCAAGTAAGGTTCTTTAAATTTGTCCTTTCCCAAACAGAGATTGAAGACTGAGTTCTTAAGTTTTTTCTTGGTGTTGCATTATGCTGTGTCCTTGGAAATATCAACAAGTCTAACTAAATTTGTTCTTGAGATTTGCAAACTGGATGAATTTTACTTTTGAACCTAATACATTTATCAATCTGTTTTTGTCTTCAGCCACTTACTTTATCACAGTAGTCAAAAGCATTATGACACATCTGACCAGAAGTGTTCTGCTGAATACATCACAAAGGCACCCCAATTGCTTGCAAAGATGGCAAATCCTTTGTTTTCTCAAGAAAGTGCTCATTGCTTGTTTTCCAGGCATTTGGGGACGAGATCATCTTTCATGTTCTCTTTTCTGGGGAATTCCTCACTGGATATAAATAACTCAAGAGCACTCAAATGACTTCCAGTAGTCTTAGTGAAGGTATTGCTCTGGTGTAGAAGCCTAACTGGTTATGCAAGTTCTGTTGGGACCATTTCGAGCTGCCTGCTAGAGGCACTTCTCATCCACTGCTATCTCCAAGGATGTTTGAGATTGTGGAACAATTATTGTGCTTCAAGGCCAAGAGGGGTCATTTTGATCAGTGATTATGGATTCTTACATTTTAGTCATCTTAAACCCAGGGTTCAGGTAGGCTAAGCTGTTGAGAGCATGGACAAACTGCTCACTGTGGTTGGGAGTGTGGACAAAGATTTGCCTGGCATCAGGTGACCTCACTTGATCAGCTCAGAGCCTCCAGTATATTTGCAGAGCAAGTCTTGAACTTCTTAATCAAGAGGGAAGGTGCTTTTAAAGTGTCCTGCCCTTGTGTTTGTCCCAGTGTATAACACAGCTCTTTACACTTCACAGCTTTTTGTTCTTTGGGTGCGTGTTTTTGCTTTGTCCCAGAACCAAATATGAGTGGAGGCAGCAGAAGACCTGTCTTGGTCCACAGTGGAGATGCAAGAGCTGTAACCTGCTCCTGAGGGAACCCAGAGGAGTTCAGGCAGGATTACAGAAGGGTGACTGGGTGTTAGGAGAGCATTAGGTGAACCTTGCAGAGGTCTAATAGGGTGAGGAAGTTCAGAGCAAAAGGTCTGAAGATGAAGGATGCTTTTGATTCAACTCCAGCAGGGATATGGATTAAATTCTGTGGGAGCTGCAGTGCAGGTTGGACAGAGGCTTTGTTCTCTAAACTATGTTCTCAAAACTCTGATGAATAATTGTCTGTCCTAGAGGCTGGAGGGAGGAAAGAACTCAGACTCCATTGGTCCTCAGCTCTCAGGTCACCTGCAGCTGAGATGGTCACTGGTGGAAGTCTGTGCTATCCCATACAACCAGAGAAATTACTGTGCTGTCTGTAACACTGTTATTCTGGACAATCAGTGCCTACAGGCAAACTTTAATAGAAGATAATTTAACAATTATCAGAAAATAGAATGCAAACTGCTGTAAGGCCAGCTACACAGAATTTCTTTTTCTATCAACTTGAATATTCTGCAGTCCTTTAGATCAATAAAGAGAAAATGTAAAACGCATGCTTTTTGCAAATGTGGCTAAATCAAAAAACCCCTTCTACATCTATTTCAGGCTTGTGTGTGAAACACATTAGAAGACATCAGACACAATTTCCAAATTTTGTGAATGTTATTCAGTATTTCAAATGATCTACAGGGACACCAAGGGCAGCTTTCAAGAACATCCAGGCCCGTAAGTAGCACTGAGAAATGATCTTTTTTTTTTTTTTTTTTTCTGTAGGGGTGAATTTCTCAAGCTGGCCAGAAATGAAGATGCAATCCCAGATTGGAGGGAACGTTCTCTCTCTCTTCCCTCCCCATTTCTCCAGAGCAAAGATTTGAAAATTGCACTTGGAAGACATTCAATCAAGCAGACGGTCAGCTGTACTCACATACATTTGGATTAGGTTTTTAGAGCCATGCCAGAACATACCTTATGCAAAATTAGTAAAAACAATAACACCAGAGCAGAGGAAAAACACAGCAAACCATACAGACATGTCAGGCACAACCAGGCATTAGGTGAAAGGCCAACATCATTTAGCAACTCACAAGTTCATAAATGGTAGATTTACAGAAATTTAATCCCCTTCTACTCATCAGGGGATTTCACTAGAGACCAGAAATAGCTAATTGGGAATAGGAGCAATGTATTTAAAAACAATGAAACACACTTCAGAAAACGCCTTTGAATCCTTCAAAAAGTCAAAGCACAAATTAAAAAAACATGTTTTTCTAAGAAGCAGCCGCAGGTTTACGGGGTGGGAATTGGCTAACTTCTGAGAGTCTGTGCTCTGTGTCTGGCCACTGGTTGGCAAATGCAGACTTTTACACCATAAAAACTGTTTCAGTAACACTTTGAAATACTTGTCCAATCATGTTGAGTTCACTTGGGATTCATTATAATATCATTAGATGGGATTATATCATTTGGTTTAATGTCAATTGCATTTCCATATTGTGTCCAGTGGTTTTATGATGTGGACAAATATTCCACCAAGGACTAGGTTGAGGCCATCACATTTAAATTCTTCTCCTGAGTCACAGTTGGCAGAAATCCTCATCTTAAGACATCCAGGCTGTAAAACCCTCCTTGGAAGCAAAGGGGAGATCAAACACAGTTTTTATGCTATTCTGACAGCTACTCCAGTGGTGCTTTTGTCCTAGAGTTTGCTGAACCCACCTTAGTGCTGGAGTCAAACACAAAATGCATTGCCTGATCCTCCTTTCATCCTGACTGGAAAAACCACAACGAGCTGTGGATTTGAGATTTTCTGATTGATAGTGGGCAGTGTGAGTGGGAGCAGGAGCTCAGACACCTCAGCCTCCTCATCCTCCTCAGCCTCTTCATCCTCCTCATCCTCCTCAGCCTCCTCAGCATTCTCATCCTCCTCATCCTCCTCATCCTCCTCAGGTGGGACCGCACAACACTGGCAGACACCTAAACCACCTGGAAAGCTGAACATTCAGACTCAAATGTCTGATCACCTCTGCTTTCAAATCCAAAACGTCCAATGCTCCACCAGTAAAAAAGCCCTAGAGAAATGAAATCTTCATAGACAGCAGCAAGAAGGATGTCAGACTTGCTGTAGCACAAGGTTGAATTCCTTTTCCAGCATGGTCCTCATCACTGTTTTGGGACAATGGGTAAATAACCCCTATTCCTGTACAGGGAACAAGAAAAACTCATTTGTATTGCATTGCATAATACATTTTCAACAGGAATTTTGTTGCTGTCACCTCTAATAGAAATTAAATATACGTGCTAATGGCCTACGTGACAGGAATGCAGGTTTTTCTCTGGAGAAACAAGTGCTGTTTTCTAACAGAGTCCTGCTGGAGAAGAAGTTGGATTCTGTTATCTAAATATGTCTGGAAGTATTTTGGAGGAAGCACATGGCAAAGCACAGAAAAATCTAAGGAAATAAAAAACAACCAGACTCATGATAAAAATGATCAAAGCTTCATGTTAACAATGATAACCATAATAATAGAAATAATGTGTAATGGTACTATACAGACAAAGAATAAGCTCAGAAATACATGTGGTCAAAGATCTGTTTGGCTTGTCCTACAACAGAGCGCATGTTGGTGAAGCTTTTGTTCTTGATTATAAAATAATATACATCATTAGAAATCTAGGTGCTAAGAAACCCCTAGATCTGTCCAGAGTTTGTTTTCTTGTAAGAATGACCAAGATCCTCTGATTTCAATTCACGTCCCTGTGTGTCTGTGGGGAACCCTTTGCTCCTCATATCTCATAGCCCTCACCTGGTCACAGCTTGAGCAGGGAGCATGAGCTCCCTGATTCCTCCCAGGGGGACAGAGGAAAGAAGAAATTCCCCACAATATAAACTCTCCCCTGTGCAAGAGCAGGATGGAGCAAGAGTGTGGTGGAGTCTTTCTGGAAACCTTGGAGAAATGTGATGTTTTCAAGGCCCCTTCCTGCCTATCAAATTTGACTGGCTCAAAGGCAGAGAGAATAAAGTGGAATTGTTGATGTCAAGCACTCAAATCTCTTGCAACATCCATAGGAGGCTTGTTTCCAGAAACACAGAATCTTGTTTTTCACAAGGCACAGACCAGAACAGAGGAAGGTGTTCAGGACAGTTACAGCTCTGTTGGATGTGCAATAAACTTCACTGAGAGTTTTCTGCCATGTTGTGGACAGCCCAAGGAAGCTGTGGAGAGATTTCTCCCAGCAGGATCCTGGCCTATGATGCTTTGTCTAATGGAGAGTCTCAGTGAGTTGTAAGAAGGCTTAAGCCTCTTTCTAGGCATCAACCAACATTTGGCCTGGGGAGAGCCAATGAGTCACATCTGCACAGCTCCTTGGCCAACAAAAGCGTTATAAAATTCTGCTTTCTTGTACTCAGGAGTTTCTGAGGAAGATATATTTTCATGTGAATTTACAATTTTTTGCCCTCAAGAGAAACTTAATCAAAAGTGGTGTCATTTTTACCACTAAACATCTCACTTCTTCCCATCTGCCCAAAACCACTCCAAGTGAGACATGGGCTTGGAAGAACTTGCAAGCCTTGGAGGGCCAGATCCAGAGCACTGACTCAGTTCCTTTTATGGCTCTAGGCAGTGGGCTCACCTATAAATACATATCCCTGTGTGGATGTAACCCCAGCACGTTCAGTTCCTGGCAGATGAGGAGCAGAAGCCAAGAGACAGATTCAAACCACGCTCTCTCCTGGAACAGTCAGAGGGGACTGGAGTGTCTGCAGTGGTGCCTGAGCAGCAGTGAGGACAGGTCTGGTTTTGGCAGGCATAGAGCCCTGGGCTGTGCCATCACCCAGCTACTGGAAGTGATGGGTTTGCTGGGGAAAGGCCTCAGCTGACCGTGTGGAGGAGCCTCCTGTGCAGGTTTCCCAGCACTGCTGGGCTCTGGGCACCAGGTTAGCCCTGGATTGCAGGGACATGGGCTGTTCTATTTTACACTCTGGCCCACCCAAAGTCACATTTCCAAATCTTCAGCACACATGGCCATGTAACCTTGTATAACCTCGTGTATAACCGCATGGGGAAGCAGCTCTTGGGTCTATTTAAGATGTGTTTTGCCTGTAGGTCTGGTGATCATGGGAAGCTACAAATTGCACTGAAGAAGAAGTAGTTGACATTTAGCATTAGGTATATTTTTCTATTATTAAAATGGAAGGAAACCTCAAGGAAAAATGTCAGGTTTTTAATTACCTACAAAGAACTAAACCCCTGATAATTGAAAATGGTCAGTTTGCAGTAGCCAACAAGGGAAACCTTTCTCTGACAACCAAAAAAATGGAAGTCTCCACTCTGTCATGCAGAGGTTTAGCTGGATATATTCTTTGGTTGCTAAAAACTGGGGGGAAAATAATCAATGGATTTTTCTTCTTGCAATAAAAATATTTTTAGTCTGTGCACACTCAACAGTTTTGAAGTGGCGGAATATTTTTCTGCCCCCTTCTGTATCCATCGTTACAGCAGTAAAATAAAGACTTTTCTTTTCCCTCTGCAGTGTTTTGGTTATGCCCTTGTCCCTTTTCATTAGGATTTCAGTTGCAATTTCTAATTCTGAACTCACACAGGATGGATCTAGCGACTGGGGAGAATTTTTATTCCAAGGTAAGCTGCCAGCTGGCTTGCCAGCAAGAGGGTTATCAGTGGAAATGAGTCTTGCAGAGCCATAAATTCCAGCAGGTTGTGAGAGAGGTGTGTCATCCTTTTTGCTTGTTTACTTGTTTATGTGTTTTTTTTCCCTGAGGATAGAACCCAGTAATAATTAATGCTGTTGTTTAACATGTTCCTTCTGAAGAACAAACCTTCTTCCATTGCTTTCCTTTTCTTGTGCTGTTTCTAAGAAGTGCTGGATGAAAACAAAGCTGCATTTTCCAAAACCACATTCGGTGTGGCCGTGCATGTTTGTGCTTGGTTTAAAAATATCTCTACACTTCTAGAATTCAGCTCCTGCCTTTTTCAGGAAAGATCTCCAGTTGAGTGCTGGCCCATATAAAGGTGGTCTGGATGTCAATGCACACTGGTGGACATGGGAAAGAGTCAAGCTGAAAAGGAGGAGGGAGATACGTTCTCATGGACACAGAGGGATCTGCATGCTGGTGCAGCCAGGGTGGCATTTGAAAGGAAAGGAATGGAAGAGCACAGAGTAGTTGGCATATTTAATATATTTAATATAGGCATGGTGTGTTTTAGTTTCTCTTTTGACAGTTTCTCCAGAAGACAGAACTTCCACAACACAGAGTTAAGGGCCAAGAAATGTCAGTTTAATTTGGTCTCTGATACTCAATCAGTGCATGGCCTCAGGCAAGTGACTTATCTTCCCTCTATCTAAACGTCTACATCAGTGGAACAGAGGCGAAAGTACTTTCCACAGGAGTGTCAGGGAGTTTAGCATAACTCATTAGTGTCTGCTTGGAGCTTTTAAATCCTGCAGCAGAAAATCCTCTGCAGACACCAGGGGTTAATGCACTGTCGGGGTGATGGTCAGGGGGAACCTGAGTCTGGCAGCCCCAGTTTGTGCTCAGTGACTGAGAGCTGCTGCCATGGGGCACAGGCAGAGGGATGTGGGTCCCCATCGCTGTGATTAGAGGAAGCTCCCACTGGGGCTGGAGGAATGCCAGCAGTGCCTCACTGAGAAACAAACAACCAATGTATCAGCCCTGATCGCTGCATTCAGCTAATGAAAATGTATGTAATTGATATTTTATAACTGTATGGAGAAAGGATTTTTTTTAGGGCTTTAATGGTATTGATTGACGGAAGAAAGCCAGAGAGATGTCTCTAAGCTGCAGGCTATAGGGCTAAAGTGCCTTTGAGTCAGGAAATGTATACTTGTTTAAAATTCACTTCAAATTTTCACATCATTTGCAGCTTTTAATGGCATTTTTGGACCCTGGAAATTAATCACGTAGCCACTTGAGTCAACTGATTGTCTCATTTCTGATCAATTTTGGTTGTCAATCCCTATATTCTGCGTACTGACTTGTACCACAATCTGAAAGAGGGAGCCATCCTTTGGGATATGCTTTGGGATGTTCTCCTTGTATGTGGTATCTGACAGAACTTCAGTCCTGTTCTTTTCTGAGGATTATCACTGTTCCTTTCACATGGAACTGTTTGGAGAGGTCCAGTGGAGACAATCCTACTGCTCTAAAACATATGCAGGTACTGTTGCTCACTATTTCCCTGAGATTGCCTTTTGCTTGTTGTTGGCACAGCCTTTAAAAAGAGAGTCAAGGGGCTTGATCTTTACTTGGGCTCCTCATCATGCCTCAATGCATTGATATTTAGCTTTTCTCATATCCAGCTGTGATTACATGGGCAGCCTTTTTGGTTGCCACAGCATCACACTGGATGAAGCAACATGTAGAAATAACATTTATTTGTTTCTCTGTAAAACAGGAAGATTAAAGAGCAGGGGATCTGCAACAGCTGGCTCCTACTGCAGAGACAAAAAGAGAACCTGGGTTCCCCATGCAGGCAACTCTAACATGCAATCCAAATCTAGATGAGGCTGGATGAAAAGGGAACGAGTACAACAAGCCTGTTGTGGCAAAAAGACACAGGCTGGAAAAGCTGGTGAAAAGGTTAATTTAGATAAAGCCCAACACTGCTGGCTTAGCTTTAAAGCCCAACATTAATTTGGTCATTGTAAATAAAACAATTGTTAGACACTGCAGGTCCAGTCAAGAGTGTAAGCAGTGCATGAGGCTCTGAGATGGTTTATGTTACCTTCTTCTTCTTCTTCTTTTTTTTTTTTTTTTTTTGTTTTGGGTTTTTATGTTTTTGGTTTTGGTTTGTTCTTGAGGATTTTGTCTGTTGCTCATCTTGAGATATTTCAAAAGTGAAGTTGATGTCCTTCCCTTTTTCCCCTTTTCACTCTCACTCATTGGAGCAAAACACAGAAGACCCACATGCAAAGCATTAAACCAGAAGAAAACAAAACCAGTAAAAAACAACAAGAAAAAGGAAGAGAAGTTGACATTTCCTGATCTTCCTCTCCATGTAGCCACTCACATACAATTATTTGACACATACACATGAAAGGGTGTCAATATGAACACGATGTGAGATTTTATTTTCAACTCTTACAAAATGAAATAGCTACATTGAGAGAGAAAAGGAATGGGCTGGACATGAGAGAAAAGTTCAGAGTCATTCTTTCTCTTCTTGTGGTCAGTGTGGCATACCTTGGTTGCAGTTGTGCTTGAGACACTTTACTGGGGAAAGAAAATTAAGAAAATATTATTTGTTCAAGTGGTGTTGGTAAAACTCCACTGTCACTTCATGCGAGACTGTTGTGTCAGTACCAGCCCATAGAGAGTTGCCCCTAAACTATAACTGTTGAAGTGTTACTGGTGTATTCTCTTCCACAGCTGCAGTTTCCAGTTTCTCTAATTTTAATTCTACTTAATTAATTTGTAAGAGCTGGTTTAGACAATCCAGCACTACACAACAACATTTATGGAGATTGAAAGTTGTGGTAATTTCTTCAGGTGAAATTCTAACCCAATTAAGTCAGTAGCAAAACTCCTGCAGCTTCAAGGTTTCAGCTCGTGGCAGCTTAGTGCCATGAATTCTTTGTACTCTGAGTGTCTTTTGAATCTTTGAGTACATGAAGAAAAAAATATTGGGTTTGTCTGTTTGGTCATTAAGAAGGAATAAACAATGGCTGCAAGTTTTAAAAGTTATACTGAGAATTACAAGGTTTGGTATTGTTGCTGTCCCTGCAGATCTCAATCCCAAATTAGTGCTTAAAAGTTTTTGGAACTATCCTGCAAAACAGTGGAGGATTTAGAAACAGAGCCATGCTCTTTCTGATAGTCACAGTTTAGTTCATGAGTGTGCTAATGATGCCTGAGACACAAATCAGAGTTCTCTCGAGTTTCATTGATTTTGCAGGACTAGCCATAAAATAACCTTCCCATATTTATCTTAGCCTAATCTCACAGAAATCAGTAGAAAGCCTCCCTCTTGAGGTCAATGAATTTTTGGCCCATAAAAATCTGATTCTCTTATTTAACTGATTATTATTTAACTTCTTTAACTGATATGATTCCACTATGTGGTATATCAGTGTTTGTAACACTAGATCAGAATGCAGCACAGATGAATTGCAAACATGCTCATTTAATCCATTTCCCCCCCAAATTATTCAAGAAAAACCCCCAGGGACTGCACTTACTGGGGTTCCTAGAGTAATCCCTTTCTGGCCTTAGCTATACAACCTCAAATATTATTTATACACACTTAATGTCCCCACCCCTCCAAAGCATTCTTCTTGAGTTTGCTGTGCTACCAGATAAAGAGAGAAAGTGAATAATCTTTGGGAAGCTGCAGATGTCTTATGCAGGCTCTGAAAATTCTTGGTTGTTCTGTTTAGCAACAACAACTTTCTCAGTGATCAGGTTTGGGATTTTTTCCCTAAGTAGTGAAGACGGGACCACAGCTGATGATAATACTGACAATAGACAAGCATGTTTTGCCCATGTCACATAACTCAGAAGCAAGAGTCATGAAAACATCTAGTAATGGATATTTTTTCCCCCTTTTCTCAGAAAATTACGTTTTTTTTAATCAGAAATTTCCCCTCTTATATCAGTGAAAATCTGATTTTCCAGAGTTCAGGGGGACACTCCAGCTTGACTTTGGGCATGAAGTAAATCATGCAATATCACTCTTAAGAACAGATCACCTGTAAGGGGCCATGGTCTCATCACTGGCTTGGAGAAAGGAGCAGCTGATATGAGGCAAAAGCACTCCTTGGATATGTTGTACAACTTTTTGTGTTCATTAAGATGTGTCAGATACAGATCAACCCTCTTGGTTCAATATTTATCTTTTCATCTGCCCTGACCTGGGAACTGGGAGCACTTTGAGAAGTTAATTGAAAGCTTGCTTTGTTTCATTTTAGCTCTCAGGTCTAAAACTTCACTTTCAGTAATGGCACTGAGAACACTTCTGTCCTGTCTGCAATAGCTCAGAAACCTTTTCCAGCAACAGCTGGGAATTCGTTATTGATCACTGTTGTTTTATTCCAGGAATTCTCCACTGAGATGATTTTTGTTATTGAATGACAACAGGAACCCCCAGCCCAGGAAAGTGATTGTTTCTCTCATGTGTCTGTTGCCAGGATCTGCTCAATCATCACATGCTCTATATGTGATTCCCATATTTTCTGTCTGAGATCAGATGGAGTTTTTGGGATTTTATTCCATCCTTCCTAACCCAAATATGGTACAAAGACGGGTCTGAGCAAGGATTTCAGAGATCTTCACTCAGACCCTGAGCTGTGTGAGTTTCTTTTGCAGGTTTTGGGAAATATTTGTGCTTAAACTGACATCTCTGGAAACTGGCAAAAATATTGATGTTCTTTTGTTATTAATATGGTTCATAGGATTATTTTTTGGAGCAGGGACGGTTTCCTATAAGTTTTATATGTAGCATTTTGTATATCAGTGTCCATATCTGCTGGCAGAATAAAAGATTTAACTGGGACTTACAAATTAAAAAAAAATTGAATTGCAAATTGACTTTGGTATTTTGACTGAAGCTTTAAAACCACAGAGTGAGTAACATGGAGGGATTTGACATGAAGAAATTGATAGAATATATGCAGAGAGGCATAATTAAAAGTCTATTTTAGATCATTTGTAAAGGTGGAGATTCATGAAGGATCTGATAAATACTGGTTTCTCAGTAGATCCATGTTAATATTTCTTTGGAATACAATGTACTTAAATAGCTCCATTCTATGCCTTATTAGCATTGACCTCTACTTCACAACAGCTGTTTCCAAAGAGTTTTGTTTCAAAGGACAGAATAGAAAAACAACAAGATATTCAGGAACTGAGACAAGACCCTGTCTTCCAAAGCAAGGAATAGAAAACTCAGCCAAGCATGAAGTCTAGATAAAGACACAGTTTTCAAAGAAGGGATGAATCCCCATATTTTGTAGTTATTTTGGATTAACCTTGGTGATAATGGTGATATTAAAGTTATTTATAAATGCTTAGTGGTGTGTGCACCACCAGTTCTGACATCACACTCATAAGTTCAAAATTCAGGGGTTAAATTTCCCCTGAAATCAGGACACATATTCCACAAGTTCAGAAAGAAACAAAAATAAATGCATAAAAATGAGGAAACATCAATACTTTGGTGCTGCGCTTCTTACTTTAGAGATTTTGATCCTTTCCTGTTGCATTCTTGAATTCTTTTTCACAAACCCAAGGACATCACACTCAGTTTTTTGTGGGGTCCCAGCAGTGGACCCCTGAGAAATGTGCTGCTTGTGGTAGAACCTGGCAACACCTTTGATTCATTCCCCACAGCAATACTGGGAGCTTCAAAGAGTCATCACCCTTGGTGCTCTGTCTTTTACTTGGTTCTTGTCTAAGGATTTAAAACTAAAATATTCCATGGAAATGTTTTATTCATTTGAGTCCAGAAAAGATTGAGATTTTTTTTTATCCTTAATTAATCTAAATCTTTACATGTCTTTATATCATGAAAAACTAAAAATAACAACCTAAACACTCTCACCCTGCTCCAGGCACTTTTTAAAATTCTTTTTCTTTTTTCTTTTCTTTTTTTTTTTTTAAGGGGGTTAATTTTAGACTTGGCATCTTTGCCCCATGAACTTCCCACATGTGGTTAAAGCTACAAGCCAGGTCCTGCCACCAACCATATTTACCAGAAACAGCAGCAGAAATTTCCAGCAGAACAGTAAAGGGGCTGCAGTTCCTGTTGTTCTGCCAGTATATTTAATCTAAAAATATTATTCATCTTGCCAACCACTTTAATGCAATTGGGGAATGGCAGAGCTGGGAAGAAAAGCTCTTTGTTAGAAAATTTCAGCTCAGAAGTCACTCTGTTTTCTCCTATATTTTCTGCTGCTCTTTTTTCCCCTTTCTTTCTGCATGGCCTCCTTTGCTGTTTACCCAATCTGCTCGGCAGACTTCTCCCAGTTGTATTAATTATCATTCAATAAAACACTAATCATTTAAGATGACTGCACTTTACTTTTAAACACAACTTTTTCAAACTCAGCACAAGGAGAGATGTAAAAATTTATCCAAAGGAAGAGACAAAATCCTTCCATATTTAACTACCTGGATTTACATCATGGGAGTAACCTGGAAACAGGTACAGGGATCATGGCACAAAGGCTGGGCTTTACTGAGCCAGCCACAGCCCTAATCTTTGGCTTTTCCTTGTTTTGTTGACTCTGCCATTTCCCTTCTTTGTAGTTTTCTGTTGCTGAAGCAGAAGCTGGAAGATGATCACAGAGGAAAGTGGAGACACTGAGGTCAAGTGTCCTTGAAGTATGTTTGTGACTAATACACTAATGAGCTTATTTGGGGAAAATCCAAAACCAACTCGTTCTTCACCTGAGCATGAAGGGCACCTGCCCAGGGAAGGGAATGAGTCTGGGGAAAGGTCTGGAGAACAAATCTGGTGAGGGGAGGCTGAGGGAGCTGGAGGAGCCCAGCTGGAGAAAAAGAGGCTGAGGGGGAGCCTCATTCTCTATAAACCCACCTGGAAGGAGCTGTAACCAGGTAGGGCCCAGCCCCTTCTCCCAAGCATCAAGCGACAGAACAAGAGGAAACAGCCTCAAGTTGCGCTAGGGGAGGTTCAGGTTTGGTATCAGGAAAACATTTCTTCACTGAAAGGTTTGTCCAGCCTTGGCACAGGCTGCCCAGGGCAGTGGTGGATTCACCATCCCTGGAGGGATTTAAAGGATGTGTGGATGTGGCACTTGAGGTCACGGCTTAGTGGTGGCCTTGGCAGTGCTGGGTTAAGGGTTGGACTCAGTGATAGTGGAGGGCTTTTCCAACCTAAACAAATTTATGATCCTGTGATCACAGTAGAGCAGAGGACTGGCAGCTTTCAAACCAGACCATTCCTTGCAGCAGAGAGCAAATACAACCCCAACACTCATGGAGAATTTTTAATTAAAAAAAAAAAAAAGTTAAGTTCACTTTGATGACCCTACAGCCTCTTTAATTCTGCAGAAGTTGCCTTTCCTGGGAGTTGCTGCATGCCATGCTGGATCCAGCCCATGGGATGACCCAGGCACTGTCCCTGCTGTGACCTTGCTGGGAGGGGAGGGTGACAGTGAGCTGGGATGAGCTGGGATCAGTGCACCTGCACAGGTGGAGGCTCCCAACCTCCCTGCAGCCAGCTGTGAGGGGCAGGGCTTCGGGGGATGCTCATGTGGGTGCTCCTGGCTTTCAGGTCAGCTCACTGTGCTTGACTTTAAGCTACCTGACCTAATTTCAGCCTTCCTGTGCCTGACAGGAGCCTACAAGAAAGATGGAGAAAAACCTTTTACAAGGACATGTAGTGACAGGACAAGGGAGAATGGCTTTGAACAGAAAGGGAGTAGTTTTTCATTATATATTAGGAAAAAACTCTTCTCTTTGAGGGTGATGAGGCTGTGACACAGGTTACCCAGAGAAGCTGTGGATGGACAATTCCCTGTTGCTGGAAATGTCCAAGGCCAGGTTGAATGGGGCTTGGAGCAACGTGGGATAGTGGAAGGTGTGGAACAAAATGATCCTTAAAGTCCCTTTCAACCCAAATCATTCTGTGATTTTCCAATTCTCTGATTCATTCCAGGCGAGGGGTAAATGCTGAAGCTTTGTGGTATGTCAGCAGTAGAAATAATCTGAAACTGCTGGTTTTCATTTGCTCTTTTACATAGATAGGTGAAAATATATATAAATAAAGACAAAGCAGAAGATACTAGATTGTAAACCAAACAGTGGTACAAACCAGACAGAGTCAGAGGAAAGCTTCTATGGAGAGAATTTTAACCTTGCACACACCTTCATTTATAATTATTATTTATTATGATTAGTCATTAATTCATTTAGTGAGTTGATTGTGTCTGTTATTCTGTCAAGGGTCAACTAAATAAACAATCTCTTCCCCCTTTAAATCCAGCAGCCCAAAAGTAGCAGGATAAGAACAAGATCTAGCACAACCTGATACCATCATTCCATCCTGAACATGGGGTAGTACTGGGGAGCCTCTCAAGAAGAATTCTGAAGAAAGAACCTATGGAATGCTGATATATATTAGTAGGGAAGCTGGTGTATGAGTGGGCTGGGCAGTCTGGCATGGGTAGAGCACAAAGGGCTGGGGTGGGCAGGGCTGAGGCAGGCACTGGGAAGAGAAGGGCTGGTCTCTGCCTCACTGGTGAGTCAGGGCAATGCCCCAGCCTTTCATCCAGTGGAAGGAAAGTATTGGGTCAGATTGTGCATTTAGCCACCCATAAACTAAACCAAACCAAAGCTCCCAAGGAAAAAATATCTCTCTACTGTGCTTTGTCCTTCTCCCAGACATGAGTGAGCTTGTGAAAACCTGAGCTGTGGTAAAGGTGGTCTTATCTTCAACATATCTTGGACCTTCATTCCTGAAGCTGTGACATCTTACTCTATGGAGTAAGCTTCTCAGAGCTTTTTACTTCAGGAGGAAGCATCTCTGAGCTTTTTTGCTCTGCAAGAACAGTGTAAAGCAGGAGAGATGGAGATTGCAGCTTTTCATAATTGAGAGTAAAATGTTGAATATGAAGGAAAAAAAAGGAAGTGACTATACCAGCACTACAAATGATGGAGTAGTCCGTTTCCAGCTTTTGAAAGCACCCATTTGGATTTGGGGAAAAGAGGAGTGTGTGTGTATGTGTGTGATGGTGCTGGGGTCAGGGGAGCACTGGAAAGAGATGAATTCCCTGACCCTCTTCTGTGGAATCTTAATAACGTGTTAAGTTATTGTGCAGCAGAGGAATGCAATTAGCACAGCAGCCAAATCCTCCTCCAGCAGGTCATTACTGCATTAGTAAATGGAGGCTGTTAAGGCACACAGCATCCCTAAACATACCAGAGGGGCTGCTGGCCCAACAGGACCCAGGATTGATGAGAAAACTCCCACTGCTCTCTCCCCTTCTCCATCCACTTTTCATTATTGCTTTTCTGATCAAGCATGCGACCACATCCTTCCCCATCCTCCCCCACACCCTGCTCCTGAGACACATTCCCAGGAGGCCTCTGTGGAAAATCAAATCACAGCCCACCGAGAGGTGTCTGTGATGTATGCAAAAAGCAGCCTCCAGCTGTGAAGAGCTCGGCACTGCCCTCAGGAAACTTCCCCAGCCCAGGGGAGTGGGCAGAGCTGTGCTCCCTGGGGAGGGCAGGAGCAGGGCAAGGCTGCTCTGCACCAGTGTCAGGCAAGGAGAGAGGATCCCATCCCAGCCTGAGGGGCTGCCCCATTCCCTGCTTTGTCCTCCTGTGCTACAGGGAAATCTCTATCACACCCTGAGGTGCAGGTTGCCAAGGAAGAGGATTCTGCACTGAAATCTCTGGACATGAATTAACCCTGGGGTTTCCTAGACCATCTCCTAGGTTTGCTCTGCTCCTGCAGTCCCCTGAGTTAGCCTAAGCAGCTCCAGAGAAGCCTGGCAAACCCTGCAGATTATACAACAAATGGCATTTGTTTCCACATGTTTAAACTAATTCTGAATATTTTGGAATGGTTCTGGTTAAAACAGAGGCAAATTGGCATCTTTTTCTCCATGATAAATTGTAACAGCCTGAGGTTAATCATGAGGGTAATGAGGGAGCCAGTGCCTTGCTCATGGTCCAGACCTCCATCCCAGCCAGGCCAGGGCACTGCCAACATCCTGGGGCCCCTGACACATTACAGCAACTGAGATCCACATACAGTGAATGAAGTTTTATTCCCACCAAAATGGTGATGATTAGAGAAACTCCAGCAAGCTACAGGATGAAATGCCAAACACATGAGTCCTTCCAGGATGGGGTAGGTGAAAGTCACTGTTACCATTTCCTCATTTCAGTAGAGAAGATGAGGGTTGACTCTGACACAGGTCTGGCTGCTTTGATAAGACAAAATCCAATGCAATGGCTTCTCATAAGGCAAATTAAAACACAAGGATAGAGTAAATTACCAGGCATTCTTGACCTTTGTCTTCAAACACACAGAGGTATCTCCAGTAACCACTGTCCATCCAAAGCAAAGCAAATGCTCCAAGTTTGTTATTGTGTGTGTCCAGCAAACAGGAATGTCTGCAGCAGCCAAGTGGTTGGGTTCCACACAGCCAGGAATCTGAAAATTAGAGACCATAGTCCATGCTTATAAATAAATAAATAGAACTATAGCTTTAAACATATAAAATAATGATTTTTTTTTAAACCAGAGTGCTGTTTCCAGCTCTTCAGCATTAGAGATCATGTTTATATTGCTATGCAAATTATTCCTCGTAGTGCATTTACAAATTTTATGTTCATTATTAATAGCTTTATGAGTTTTTCCCCTTCCTGTTTGGTGCTATCTATAGTGCTTGGGTAATACATAATTAACGTTAACTGCTTGTGCTCTGGCCCCTGTGCCAGTTTACATTAGGATATTTTTTCATGTCTTTTGTCTCTGGCTGTTGGAAATTGGTGCTCAGTGGGAATGAAATAGCCAGATTACTTTGTGCTGCTCTTTGCGGGCCTTTCATCTGTCTGACTGATATGATGCTGGTGGATTAAATCACTATTTTCTCTCCTTTTTTTAGACTTGGGTTCACAAATATGTTTAAACCTTGGCAAGCCTGGTACTTTCCCTTTGGGCCAGATTTTGCCCACAGTCTATTGATAATCCAGTCAGAGTGGTTAGAAGTGTAATTCTTCAGTGGTGTTTTTACACCCCAACAGCCCAAGGTAAATGCAAGTACACCACCAGAAACTCCCCAAAAGTGCCTTTCCTAACAAAATCTGTTTCTCCAGGGAAACTGTCATAAACCAGAGTGCAAATAAATCCCAATAGAAGCTATGCCTACATGTCTGAACAAACAATTTCCTTTAAAAACAGACTGAAGGTTCCAGGTAGAAAGGATTATCTTGCAACAGTCATGGTTTAGCTGAGCTGACAGCCTCAGCTGAAGCTGCTGGAGCCACGGGGCAGGGATGCTCTGTGGCTGCAGGGGTAGTGATGCAGGGAAGTTTCAGGTGAGGACAGAAATGCTTTGATGGAGCCGCCTGGAGCAGCCAACCTGCTCCCTGCTGGTGTTGCACAACGTGGGATTGCAGCCTCTATCTGCTGGGTGCATCTCCCAGAGGGGGAAACACCCAGTGCTCTGGAGGAGAGAGGAGGTCTGCTGCTTGGTGGAAAACGCCAGCACCGGTGGGACATGGAGAAGGAAAGCTCAGTACTGAAACGGAGCTTTCCCCTCCTCACCCTTAAACCCTGGGAAATTGCAGGTCTCCCCTCTGTGTTGAAGCAAGATGGTCACAGAAACAATAAATCCAAATCAGTTTTCACTGAGACATTTCCATGGCAGCAGCTTCTCTCCCCTGTCAAACCACCAGAGTTAATATAAAACTCTGAGCTGCTCATGTCCTGATGTCTCGAGTGCCACAGAGCAGTGACAGGCTGAGGGACTGAGAGGGCACCATCACACCTTTGTGTCAAACCAGTTATTAAACAGGACCAGCCTGAGGTGGAGCAGCTGTGTGGTAATGGGAGTTTTGAATACAGCAGCTTCAATTCAGTCCAGCCTAGTCCTCCTTGGTGAGGCACTGAGGTGAAATAACACCAGTTTTGGAAACTTAATGTCTCAGGACAAAGTTCTACATGCTCTGTAGGCCTAAGGGAAAAGAGAAGGTTCTATTCCAAATGTGTTCAAACCCCCTTTCTGCAAATTTGAAGGGCTCTCCAGGATAATTTGAAATGTGAATTCATGAGCAGAGACCTCTGCTTTACATGCAACTGCAAGGATTAGAATAGAATGAAGTAGCATAACCCAACATCACATTTGTGAAATAGGATATTGAGTCTGATGATATTACATCTCAAAGGATTTTGAAGGTTCTTATATCTGTCATTCATTCCAGTGATATGCTGTTGCTTTTGTGCAATAATAGCAGCCCTGTGCCATTTTTGTGCCCTGGCAAGCATTGCAAACACATTTTAAGGATTCTGTTGGACTAGAAAAATGGGATTTTGGGGATTTTGCAGCTATATTCACCTGCAAAACAAAAACAAAGGCAGGTTCACTGTCCTTTGAACCTTGAAGACAAAAACCCCAAAATCAGGAAAGCATTCTCAAGTGCTATCCAGACAGGCAAAATCCTGTGGGTTTTTTTGAACAGCTGAATGTTAGCAAACCAAATGGATTGGAGGATGTTTCATTTTAGACTATCAGCTATCTTTGTTCAGCTCTCTGGGTTGACTTTGCAGGTATAAGCTCTGCTCTGGGTGCTCCAAGAGAGACCCTTTCCCTTTGGTGAAACCATCCCAGCCTCCTCCTACATGTGAATAAGTTGAACCCTCACAGTTATTTGCGTCTTCTCCCCTTGTCTCTCTCTTTTACCATCCATGTCATGTTTGCTCAATTTACTACACAACAAGTATTTCCACTTCTTACCCCAAAGGGTCAAGTGAGCTCATGAAAAAATCTGTCTGCCTCCACGCATCACCACCAAGAGTGCCCATCAGGCCCAGATCAGGCTGCCCTGTGCTGCTGAGCCATAGGTGATGGTGTGGAGAGGAGACAGGGGTTAATCCACGGGGCTGAGAGAGCATCTCAGCGTGTTTTAACAAGCAAAGGAGCCCCGGTTGCTGGGAAGGCAGTGAGTCACAAGCCCATGTCTGTGTTTGTGTAGGTGTGTGTGAGGGAACGAGGGAGGCACACACGGCCCTGCGTTACTCAGGGACAGATTTATCAGGCTGCAAGTGCATGCAGCTCCAACTGAAATCAAGGAAAAATTACCCTGTCCTCCTGCTGGAGTGTGCCTCTGCTGAATGCTGCCTTGCCTTGTGCTGAGGATGCTTCTGGGCCCTGTCAGGATGCATCATGGCAAAGCTGTGCCATGGGAGAATGAGATGTTTCTGTTTTTCAAAGGATTCTGGTTTATATGTGTAACATCTGATTCTATCACTTACAGCTGATCTTTGCCTTCTGGCCTCCCTGTGAGAACTCAAATTCTTCCCCAAACCTCTAAAATCTAGATTGGCAAAACTCCGTGAGTTACATTTCATTACTATTTTTGCTGTTGTTTCTTGGCAGAATGAAACTGAGACCTTTCCAATTTATCTCTGGAAAAAAGGACCCACATTCTGATAAGTCTGTAACCCAGGAGAGGCAGAAGTTGCATCTCCTGGGCTATAGGGGCTTTGAATGAATTTCTTCTGTTTGCCTCCCATAGTACAACTAACTCAGGTGGAGTTTCTGGCAGCAGAATTGTGTTTGATGACACCATCACAAACGCCACTATCACTCACATCATAGCTTGATGTCTCCCAAACTTGTTCCACTTGCTTTTTTTCCCTGTCCATCAGGACACACAATACTACCCTGAGCCAGACTATTAAGGGATTTATATGCCATCTTAGTCATTTTAGGAAAGAATTTGGTTCCTTTTGTGCACCCACTGAATTTTTAATCTTAGGGTCAGCAGAGGAAGAATGGCACAAAGGATGCCTCATACTTATGGCTGTAAAGGAAACATAAATCTCTTAGCAAATGTGGTTCTGTGCTCCTCCTCCTTCCCAGCTGTGGTATTCAAACACTTTATAACTGTTCCTCGGTGTCCTTCCTGCACACCTCTCAGTCAAGGCAGCTCCTATTCTCATTTCAGAGGTAGGAAATTGGGGTACAGAGATACTGTGTCACATCACGGTCACCTGAGAAGACTTTCTTAGAATGACAAACCAAACCTTGGCTTCCTCAGCTCCTACACTATTGTCCTTCCCCTCTGGAAATACAGGCAAATACACGTTTCTGAAAATGAGACACTGACAAATCACACGAGGAGCTCCTTTCCCAGCATGGCTGAGCCATTGGACAGGCATCACCCTGCCACGTAGACCAGGCAGGGAGCCTCTCTCTGGGCTGGCAATTACCTGGGTGGCACCAGTGGGTGCTGGAAGAGGCTGAGCCCGTGGGTGTGGTGTTCCTAGAACGTGCTGCCTGGGCTGGGGAGACCAGCCATGCCCTGAGGGGCAGGTGCTTCTCCAAGCACCACGTTTCAGGGAGGTGTCAGAGACAGATGAGCAGCCTGTTCCTCCATGAACATGTCTGGGTCTGTCTCCTCCTGGAAAAGGGATATGAAAGAGCAGCTGCAATAAGTGTCTGTTCTTTATCAGGGCACGTTGTGCAAATCAGAATTTCTGGGGTTAAAAAAGGCAAATTTGCTGAGATGAAAGGGGATTTTCTTTATGTGGAAACCTCTATATCATGGCCCTCTCAGCTTGAGGACATGCCTTGCATTTACCTGCAGATTGGGTTTAACCCTGGCTCCTAGAAATACAATTAATTAACTACAAAAGAGCTTCATCTTTCCTGTAAAAAGAAAATTCTCCCCTCAATTTTCCAGCCCTACCATTGAGTCCCTAATGTCACTTTGGCCTCTAAGCTCTGAAAGAAAAAAATAAAACATTTCATGTTGTTCTTGTTTTTATTAGCAATAATACATCCCTCGATTTTCTGACTCATGCTGGTTGAATTTATGGGGCAAAAGGTGCTGGGGTCTTTTCACTTCACAGTGGGGCAGAAAAATTGTTTGTTGGGGCTTGAAAAGCAATTGCATCATCAAGTGTATGAGACTTCCTTTTGAGTACTGCTGAGGGGGGTTAGAGAGGAAGAGAGTTTTCCTTCTTTGTGCTTGTTTTGGTTTGTGAGTCTCTCTTATCACCGTGCATCAGACCTGTGTTTATTGAATTTCCACCAGTCGCTGAGATCTATGGCATGATTAGCAGGAGATACACACAGGGAGTAGAGAGGGTGCCTTAGGAAAGGGGAGGTGCTTGTGGCAAGGCTGTAATGATTTTCCTGTCCTTTGCATGGGAGGAACGCACACATCGAGTGTTTGTATAGCATCCAGCCCTGATGTGGTAAGAGCATCCTGAGCAATATATTCGGAGTGATAAAAGGCTGCTATCTGCTAATGAGAGCACTGGGAAGGAAAAATGAATCCTTGGTTTCATCATTTTCCAGGAATGCAGCTCCTTCTGGCTTCCCAGAGCTTCATCTCCCATCCAGCTGCCGTGTGGGCTGCAACTGAGCATGCAGTTGGGAGAAGAGGGTAAAACACAGTCCTTCAACACACTGAGGAGGCCAACATTGTATGTTTGGGTACGTGGTGTAGATGTCTTCAGACACACTGACCTCATGGTGAAACATCCTGAAAAAAGTACCAGTAGGGTTTTCTGTGAATGTAATACACAGAAATACGTAGGGCAGGGAAATCAGAGTTTTCAAAGATCTGCAGAGACCAACAATTACTACTTAATAAAACTCAGTCAAACCTTTGACTGGAGGCAGAGTCTTGCACCAGAGCTGGGAAAAGAGGTCTTACTAACCCTCTGTCATGACAGCAGCCCTCTGGGAGTCTTCTTCTGGCTCATATCTCAATTCTCTTTTGATTTTTTTTTTTGGGTGGTAAAATATGGCCTTGAAGTTGCCAACATTCGGGGCTATAAAATTTAATAAAAAAATTTTTAGTAGATTTCTCTTTTACAGGAGAGAACAAAGAAGAGTCAATCTATAAAACCTACGTTGCTTCTACAATTGAGAGGAGAACCCAAGCCCTGGCATGAACCGAAAAGATCCACCTGAAAGGAAATAATAATTAAAAAAAAAAAAAGTAATGAAGAGATTGAGTGTATCAACAATCAGCTGATGCCACCCAAGTGCACAGTGATGTACTTAGGCAGCAGTAAAGAATCAGTCATTATGTGTCAGAACATTACGTAATAATTTTGATGTTGTACAAAAATATCTCTGCGGTCTTGTAATGTGCAGGAATTAATTACAACACCCTTTGTGTTTGAAAAAAAACTAGGTGACAGAGCAACTTTCTGGTCTGTTTTAAATTTAAACCAAAGAGGAGGAAACTCGAGGGATGATGAATGATCCTTTTATCAAAATGTGTATATACAGGTGTTCAGATTATGTTTTCTCCTCTAAGCAGCTCCCCACTGATCCTGATGAAGAGGAAGGTGCTGAGCCACAAATTTTCCAAGAAAGAAGCCCAAAAAGTGGTCTATTTTCCCAGTGCAGATTGGTCTTTGATGTTCTGTTTTCTTGGAAATTAAGGTCTACCAAAATGTCCAGAATCACTTCGCTTTGACACAGTGAAACAGTCTGAGCAATGCTGGATGGAACAGGGAGGTGCACCAAAACTTATAAACAAGACCATGGGAAGTATGAAAGAATTGGTGTTTTCTGACAAATGAGTTGGTCAGCAAGCACAGGCTTCATTGCCAAGTGCTTTTTCAAAGTGAAAGGAAGTTTCATTTATGTTGTTTTGATATGAAATCTTCCAGTGAAGACACCTATCTCTTATATTTGAACTCAACTAGCCTTTACGGCTTTTTTCCTTTTTTTTTTTTTGCCTGCAGTCAATTCATAAATCTAAAAACCCTGGAAAATTAGAAGAAAACAAGTGCCACAGAATTCCGTGCACAAGAAGGACTAACCAGCTTGGAAATCCTTGATGGTTTCAGATTTCTTTATTTCCCGTGAGTGTGGAAGGGTCAGATTTGTATTTAAATGACTAAAGAGTAACACGAACTCAGAAACCTTGCAATAAGGAGATGTAAAGTGACAATGTCACAGGACAACTGCTATTTCTTGTATCAAGAGGATCCTTTAAAATAGAGAACCAGTGGCAGACAGGTTTGTCACTGCCTTTTCATCAGTGAACTGCACCTCACCTCTAGTGTGTCACTATTATTTCCCACATGTTATTGCACTTTCTCAGCTCAAAGAGCCACTACATAACAATCATATTTAGACATTAGACAATGTTTTTCTTCCCATGTGAATACCTAGAAAAGCTAAAACAGAGTTGGAGGCTAACTTTTTCCAAAGAGACTTCTCATTCTGGAAACGTCAGGTTTCTAACTTGAGGGAACCTTGGACTGGTTTTCTGAAGACGTGAGCACCTACAGCTCTGTGCTGACCACATTTTCCAGCCATTAATTGTCAGATGTGTTTTCTCAATTTGGAAAGCTCTTGGCTTGATTTTTAGAAACTGCTGAGTCCCCAAACTCAGTGAAAATCAGGCTCTGCTCAAGTCTCTGAACTGCTTTCCCCATCAGTTGTTTTTGAAAGTCTTGGCAATGGACTTCAATTCAAGTTGTTGAAATCTCCAACAGAAGCAACATGATTTCAGATGTCTGATGAGAGGCTGTGTTTGTCTGGAGTTGGCCTATGATCCATTACTTTTGCTATTTTCAGTACTTGCATCCAAGATGTTTCAATACTAATTTATTTTTTTTAATGAAAGGTAGATTTCCCAGGACCCAACTGACCAATATTTCCCAATTCCTGCTTTATTTTTGTTCTTGGTGCAATATCCACCAGGCCCACAACTAGCTCTACTACTGGACCTTTCCCTACGTTTTTTGTATTGTACTGGACAATGTGAGCAACACTTGTCAAGAATACAGAAACTATCTCCCAAATATTTCACAAGAAACCTGAAAATACTTGAATGGGAGGACACAATAAGGATCATTGTGATTCTTGTAGAAAAGGCAAATAGAATCATTGTGCTTCCCTCAAGGAACTGCAGGAACTGGACTATCATATGTTCATTTACTGGAAAATTAAAATGATTCTTCCTAGAGATATGGAAGACATTTGAAAGAGTAACAGCTTTTCATGGAATCTTCCTTTTTTTTTTTTTTTTCATTTAAATGCAGTTCCTTAAGAAGAAGAAAGTGCAAAGACTTCTATTTATCCTTCTTTTCAACTTCACCTCAACCTTTTCTACTTTTACTGGACAATTTATGGCACACTCAAAGAGAAGTTCTGCAAGCTCCTCCTGTGACACGAAAATCAAAATTCAATTCGCTTCCTCACTATAGAACTTGAACAACTAGAACACAGATGCTGAATTTGAGAGTCCTAACCTCTGAGATTTGGATACCAAAACCTGAAGCTTTTTGAGGCCACTGCCACTCCATTTCTCTGCAAAAAAATGAAACCAAAGCATTTTCATTCAAGAACAATGAGCAAAGGACACGTGTTGGATTGGTGGCATCAGCCACCTCACAGACTTTTTTCTTAAAGTTTGCAAGCTTTGTAACCTAGAATAAAGTATATTGTCTGGGCAGAGCCCAAATCTTTCTTTATGGAAACGGATATTTTAAATTACTTCCCCCTTGCTCTTATAGCTCCTCATTTCAGATATGTGTACACAGGTATCTGTTTTTACATACACTCCCAGATGACCTTTTGGACTTTGCCTCAATTAAGCTCAGCTTCTCAAACTGGAGGAAACCATTACAACTCTTTCCACTTTGTCTCAGCACCTGCAAAGCCAACTGATATAATCCAGTGTAAGTGGGCCACTGCAGGAGAATTTGGTGCTCAAGGAGAATGTGTTTCCTGTTCACTGAAGAGGTAAAAATGGAATCACCATTCTGACTCATTCAAGTAGCAAACTCCTCTGAAGATCACATGCCTGCAGAGCCAATGTTATTTTTGGCAGCTCCTCATGGAAAGCTATGGGTTTTGTTTTGCCACATCTGTTCTCTCAAGTATATTTTGCTTCAGATGAGCCTGTTCCACCTTGTGATTTTTTTTCTTGGGGGGACAAATAGGAGAGAAGGGGGTTGAGTTTGAATAGTGCCTTGCATTGCAAAAGCACATTTTCATGGGAGAAAAAAAAGTTCTCCCCTCTGGGCCTTAAACAGTATTTCCAGCTATTGTGTATATTCCCCGACCCTTACACTGTTTCTAAGAGAAATGATTTCTTTTGCAGATGTTGAAAGGAGTACACACACAAAAGACTGTGAGGACTTTTATAAAAAACAGGGAGATGGGGCATACAGATGTGCCACAGACAAATGGGGCAGAGAAAGAAGAGAATATCGTGCAGAATATGTGTAGCTTTGAAAATCAGATAGACAGTGAGGGTGCTGTTTCCAGGATCCAAGGCTTGTGAGGCTGAGTTCAGAGGCCAGGCTGCGTTAAGCCAGCCCATTGTGTCACCCAGCAGGAATCAGAGAGACACAGTTTAGTGAAAGCCACAGGCTAATCAACAGTCCTTCTTTGAAATATGATTTTTGTTTCTTACCGGCAGTTGGTTTTCATTGTGCTGCAGTTGTCATTACTGGAATGGGGCACATTTTTTTTATTAGGAGGTAATTATTTGGGAGCTGCACATGAGTGCTTTAGTGGTACATGTGTGTGTGCAAGAAAAAGCATGCCCACGTGTGGTTGTGAATGCACAAACTTTTAATAACCATGCCCAGAATTCGTTTGATTTGCAGATTGATGCATTCCTCTGGTTCACTTTGTATATATTTGCTTTATTTCTTGTCTATCAATTTTCTGATTTATACTATGGAAAGATAACTTGGGTGTTTTTATGCTTGTTTTTGTTCTTTTCAGAAGTACTAACCCTGTACCCCTTGCTTGATGACTCATTCCCTTCTCCTTCACATAAAACACCCTTTCAACAGTTTAGCAGTGAAAACATTAGGCTTCTCTCTTGGTCACAAGGTTATTGTTTTCATATCTCTTGGAGCAAGACCCTGGGATAGCTCCACTGACAAATTAGCAGTCGTGTTGAATGAACAATTATGTCAAGGCAATATTAATCTGGGGGCCTAGCTGGAGCAGGGAAGGTGCCTGAATTCATAGAGGAGGAGGTGCTGAGAGGAGAACCTATGTGATCTCATTAGATAAATGCACAAAACATACTGGTGGGATCTCATTAAATCTTTAACAGCCAAGTATGTTTACATCAGCTTTCCTAAAGGAAGTCCTCCTAGATAATTGAAGTTTTTATCACGAAAAATATGCTTTCTAATATTGAAAAAACCCTATGAAATAGACACTGATCTACTCTTTTTGCCTCAGTGTAGAAATCTACATAGGAAGTGGGTTTACCTCCAAAACAATCTTTTAAATGAGTGAGTGTGTTATTGCAAGCCTCCTACCACCTCCAAGTGGGGGGGCCTCAGGAGCTTTCCCAGGACATTCCCCTGGTTTCAGGTTTTTTTTTTTGTTTTTTTTTTTTTTTTTAAGCAGCAACTACTCTGGAACAGGAAAGTTAGTGCTTGCCTTCAATTTTCACAAGCTGGGATTGTCCAGGAAAACTGACACCAAAAATATTTTCATAGGTCCCCTCTCAAACTAAAACTGCTGAGTTTCACAGGGTTGCTCTGCTGAGGAACTCAGCTTCCTGTGTGGGTGTTGGACTTGCTGACTTACACACCAGGGAAAACTGATCTCACT
The DNA here is from genome assembly GCA_037834095.1 of Argya squamiceps. Lineage (NCBI taxonomy): Eukaryota > Metazoa > Chordata > Aves > Passeriformes > Leiothrichidae > Argya > Argya squamiceps. Next base: position 4,851,839 of record JBBMKD010000067.1, on the reverse strand, counting down.
CCCAGCCCATGGATCCCCATCCCAAATGCAGCCAAAACCCATGGAGGCACCTGAGTGAAGGCTCCTGGCCCTGCAGGAGGTGACAGACGCTGTGACACCTGCCAGATCTCTGATATTGCTGGTCACCCACCAGCCAGAAGGGACAAGCCCTGTGAGGGTGGTGAGCTATTGGAACAGGTTGCCCAGAAGGATCATGGCTGGCCCCCCCCTGGAAGTGTCCAAGACCAAGTCAGATGTTGCTTTGAGCAACCTGGTTTAGTGGAAGGTGTCCCTGCCCATGGCAGAGTTGACCTTTAAGGTCTCTTCCAACCCAAATTCTTCTGTGATTCCAAGATTCTCCCTGGTCAGGGCAGCAAACCAAGAAGGGAGAGACACAGAGGGAAGGGAACATGAAGGAAGACAAAGACGTCTGCTGTTTCACCAGGAACATCTTTTACATAGTCGAAAGTCAACTTGCATTAATCCCTTTTCCCTCTCCTGACAGGGAATTAGCACAGCTCCATGTGGAGTGGTTATGAGGTGCCACATCCAGACCCATCACAACATCCCTCACGTGGAAGGGAAGGGCCCTGTGCAATGGATCTGAACCTCTGGGCCACACACTGGCTTTTCTCATTTGCTTCCTTAACATCTCCTCTTGTCCTGAGGATGCACAGCTAAACAAACCCTGAACTGAAAGCTCACAGCAAACTGCAGAGATACACAAAAGCCAGAGGTGGGAATCTGGGAGTCAGGTTATTGTGAGCAATGTCACTAAGCTAGTCTTGAAATAAAGCTACCTCCTTACAGCCTCTGTTTTTGGAGTAACAGGATATGTTTTGACAGTGAAATGAGTACAGATTGTTTTTTGTGTTTGTGGGATTATTTTGCTTATTTTTAATTAAGACTTTTTTTTTTGGTATAATTTTGCACTCAGAAAAAACTTCCCTGCCTCCCAAGCTGTATGTCTGACTCTCTGATTCCCCAGATGTGTCTCTGATGCCCAGCACCACACTGATAAGATGTGAATCTATGATGTTTGTTCCGAATCTGGCCACATTTTGGGGTGCAAACCATGCCATTTGCACCCAAAAACACTCTGCTGCCATTGCAAACCTCAGCAATGTCCCTGAGAGGGGCAAGCACAGGTGTTTGGTCTTTTCACCATCCATGCACCTCGTGATGTCACAGGCAGGTATGGACTTATAGACAGGAGCATGTCATTATCTATTCCAATACTTTGGCACTCTGCACTGTTTCAGTGCTAAAATTTGAGTTTCCCTGAACTCCAAATGAGATTAGAGCCAGGCTCATGTCAAGTGTCCCACAGCTAACCTCTAAACTAATTTTTTATTGCCTTGAAGAGAATGATTGAGAAAAATATTTATAGGCCCTGGAAGAATAGTAAAAGTTTGCAAGCATTTAGGGCTTTTACTCAATAAACCTTTATGTGCCCTTCATGCACCCATTCAGCTCTGGGAAAAAGTAAAAAATAATAAATAAATAAATATAGAAAGCACAGGGAAGTTATGCTCTGACAGTAAGTCGAAAAACTCATAAATTCCACATAAAACTAATACCCACATGTTGTAGGAACCCATCTGTAGTCAGCCTATTGTACAAGTCCAAAAGCAGGGAGAAGAATTTGGATGGTTCATGTTTGTCTTTGGACTTCTCACTTATCTTTTTCCATTTAGATCAAAATGGTCTCAAACCTTTAAGCACACTTTTTTTTTTTTTTTCTTAACTGTGCTCACGTTCTCTGTGATTCTTTTAATCTGTTTCCTTTTGGTGTTTTGTATCAATCAAATTTTGCTCCTCATATCTGCAGTCCCTGACTGATTGTATCTCCTCCATTCCCACCTCCTGAATAGCTGATGTCACTTCACCTTCCATAAAGTTCACTTTACTCTCTCACTGACTGGAACTCTAAAAACCTCCTTTTCCAGGGAATCCTCCATGAGTATAACCTCCTGGCTCACCCCCTCTTCTGAGGTTTTGCTGTTCACCATGGATGAAAGGAGGTGCTCATTTTCTTGCTTGCACCCTCCTAACCCCACCTGGCTGGCAAATAAATATTCAGGGTTGGCATAACTCGTGGTGCAAAGAATAAACATTTTTTTTTCCTTGTCCCAGCATTGCTGCTTTATTTCCACTTTTCTGCCTTTCAGATTTCTCCATAGCCCAGCTCATAGGCTTCTTCAGCCCATGGCCCCAGGAGCTCATCCCATGATGAGATCACTGAAGAGCAGTGCTCACATAAATAGCACAGTTTTTATTTATAGCAAAAGTAATGTCTTTGTAGCTTCCGTGTTAGATAAGGCACAGATTTCATATGAAGAATAATGAGGAACACCAGCAAAGAACAAAAACCCCCAACTCCCCAAGATGGCAAAAATTACTCCCAGTTTTTACTGGGATTCTGTTGTGCTTATTTTTTGAAGTTGAAACTAAACTTGGTACAGCACTTTGCTGATATTCATATGCAATGCTGTAAAAGTCTACACCAATCTGAGCAGGTAAGACAAAGTACACAGGAAAGGAAAAATCAATGTCTTGCCTTGGGAAAAATAGGGCTGAGAAGCTGAGAGATGAAATGTCTCATAGAGCAGATCTCAAGGCAGAGCTGAGAACCTAACACAGAGTAGTTTGGGTTGATCCTTTGGGTACAATTCATGCAAAACCTAGTTGATCAAGTGGATATGAAATATTTAATACCCTGAGAATCCTCTGCTCTGCAGTGCTGGCTGTGGAGACGTTGACTTGTCAATAAATCATTTGGTCAGGCTGCCCAGGCCTTGCCCATGACTTAAAAATACACTTTGAGAAGAATATACCATTTCCAGCCCAGCAGCCTTCAGGACAAGCATGCTCATGGTGTCTTCTCTTTAAAACTGGTCCAACCCCAAACCGAGGAGAGCAAAATGCACATTTTTGAGGCCAAGGAGAGAGCATGCAGGAGAGGCTGGGCAGAGACATCACAGGTCTGTGTTTTGCAGCTCTTCAGTGCACAATAAATTTCTGTAGTTTCACTGGCTGTGGCTTGTCTGATCCAGTTATAGTCTCAAATATGATCTGATTCCTGAGGGGATACTTTTTTTTCCTGGGCAATTTCTCTATTCAGCTTTATATTCCCGTTTGTCATTTGCAGTAAATATACTGAATTTCAATTCTTATCTCTTTACAAAAGTATGTCCAGAAGGCTGCACTGGCTGCTGCTGCCCCAACATGAGTCTGGCTGGAGCTGGGTGACAATTCCATCTCATCTGGGCAAGGAGCTGGGGCCAGGCTGTGACACAGGACTCCACTGTGATGAAGGTGTGCCAGAAGCTGGAGATTTCTTTCCTGGTCTGCTGGCAGAAGTGAGCCCAAGGAGGTTTATAAACAACTTAGGCCATTCAATCTACATCCTTTTCTGATGCAGAAAAAGAAAAAAGGGTTAAAACAAACTCTGGAAAGGGCAGAATTGGGATGGAGACTCCTCTCTCTCCTATGGTGTGATGTCTGGTAAGTGGCTGAGGGGAAAAAATTGGATGAGTCCTCAAATTTTTAAATTAGTTGTGATAAAAGGATTCCTATAAAGGTGAATTAAAATTTAAAGTAACGACTATGGCTAGGCCTACTCCAACTGGAAAACAGGACCCTATTTGCAATAGTAAAGGGAATGGATCACAGAGTCCAAGGGGTGGGGAGATCCTTCATCCCAATTATTGGGGCCTTGAGGATATTACAAGGCACCTTAAACCCACAATTTCAACTTCAATGGACCATTACAGCAGCACAGGTTTAGCAGATACATGCAGAAGTTGCCCAGGAAAGTCAAGGCCAGTAGGACCTGGACTCCTTCCCAACGCTCTGTGAGGTCATTTTCCACCCAAATGACAGTAAACATTGAAAGAGGAGTGAGAAAAGAAACACCATGGAAGAGACAGAATGAAAGAAGGGAGAAAGATTGGCAAGTAAAATGGGAGCAGAAGTGCAAACAGAGATGAGGGAATTCAGGGAAAGTTCTGTCTCTCCTGCTTGCTTCTTCCAGACACAGTGAAGTGATGTCTGAAAAGTGATGAATCAGGGACCACAGGCAAGGACAGGAGCAACAAGGCTCAACTGTGTGACCTGAGGCACGGATGGGAAAGTAGAGCAGAGAGAGGGAAAGCAGATAAAACTGTCAGATTTCTGTGGGCATTACCATGCTGCGTGTGCTCTTCATAAAACATTTATCATGGAGGATGCCTTGCTCCTTTGATTTGGGATTCAGAACCCTGACCAGATTTAGGCCAGGCATTTTCTTTCTCTTTTTCTTTGTCTTCCATCTAATTTTAATATAAATTGGGTAGAAATGTACCCCTCTAATATTAGGCTACAGAGAGCAGGTAAAGAACTGCATCATATATACACCAGACCCCTCAAATTTTGGCTTCTCCCTGATTTTAACAGTTTAATTTGAACAGTGGTTTAAAAGTAAAGGAACCCTTTGCTCATCACAACAGCACTAACATGTGAGCATGAAGAAACACTTACTTGTCTTGGCAAGACCCAAAGCTGGGATAAATGATTCCAGATGAAGATAGAGTTATGTGTCTCAATTCCCAGCTAAATTTGGGGTGAAATATGTACTCCCTTTACTACAGTAAATGTCACTTTCCTGATCCTAACACATCAGTTCCAGCATATATTGATGCAATCCACTGCAATAGCAAAACCACTCCCACTGTAATATTGCTCCCATAAAGACAGAGGTCTGATCGACTGCATTGGACAACAATTACCTCAAATCAAATTCTCTCCTTCTGGACAGGGGTGTGAACGGGGAACATCTTCACCACTGATCAATGGAGCCACAGCAGAGGCAGCCCGGGAGGAGGAGGATGAAAAAGGAAGAGATGGGAGAGATCCTTACTCATTTCCATTTTTGGCCAGGGAAGCACGAAACGCTTCTGCTGCTCCCCAGTAGCTGCACTCAAGGAAAAGCACTGACACACCCAGCAATTAAAAGCCTAAGGAGATAACGAGTGGCTGGGCAGCCCTAGTGGAACTATCTGGGGCTGCCATCCCTGTGCATGGTGTGTCTTGCCTGGAGCACGGAGCGCTTGGCCAGCTCCCAGGGGCAGCCAAGTGAAAGGGTCTCACCTGCTACCTGCAATCAATCCCTGCCTGCAGTGTCAGCCTGACCTCACCCGGGTCACCCGGCCAGGCTGAGCTCCCGCCTGTCGGGGGGGATCGGTTCAGTGCTTCCTGCAAGGGTCACTGGCAAAGGCTGGCAGTAATTTTCAGCTAGGTATGTGCAAGGAGGAGGGGGGATGGAGCCTCAGGCACTGCTGGCTTCAATAAATACTTAAGGAATTTAACAACCCGGTGCAGCCCCTGTGTCAGTGGGTGATGGTGAGGATGTGCTGGAGCTCACGCTGGGCTCTGCCACTGAAGGCTCCTGCAGCAGGGAGTGGCAGGGCCACCTGGGCAATCCCATACACAAATGCTGGGCCTCATCTATCAGGTTTCTCCGGATAATTGGGATCAGCACCCACTGACACCATCAGTGTTATGGGTGTGCAATGCTGGGATGACTCATGGCAATGGGAAAGAGAGGCCAGTGGGAATGTTCTGGCCAAAACCGTGGCACATCACAATGCAGGCATTACTCATGCTGGGTCATTTCTTACATATGGTACAACCATGCAGCATGCCTAGGCCTACAGGGTAAGTAAGGGCTCCTTTGCATTTTTTTCAGATCTGGGAATTAGATGATATTTTTCTGTAGCCTCAGAGGGCTAGAGATTTCAATGGGGGTTTCCATTTTGCAGAAGGAAGGCACAATAACTGCAAGAAGAAAAGGAGATTTTCTGGGCATAGAGCCAAACCAAGACACAGGTCACCTGGCTCCTATAATCTTCTGTGCCACAGACTCCCCATCTGCCTTCTGGCAAGTCATTTATTCTCCCCTCATCCTTTGTGCTGCAGCTGTAAGTGGGGATAATAACAGATCTCTACATCATGGGGCAAATGTGAGGGTGAAGCATGATGGTATCAGCACAACTATTGCATAATGTGTTGGTGGGCTGGAGGGATTACTGTCCCTAAACACTCCCTGGGAGCTGCTCAGCCCTCTGAACCATCATCTCTTAGTTATTTGTACCTTGCAAAGATGAAACTGAAACTTCAGGATTACCTGCCACAGGTTTTACATCTACGGAGACATCCTGCATGGAGACTGGGTTGCTGCAAGTGTTCCAATTCTCCACTCAAAGTAAGAGCTCAGCCCTGCAGGAGATGATGGGATTCAGCAAAATGAAATTATGTGTTTCTCAAGCACATAAATAAAAGGAATAGGTTAAACAGAGCAAAGGAACTTAGTGTGCCAGCACCCACTGCTTCTGGTGAAGTTTCTGCCGCCTCAGATCTGCGAGCAAAGATGGCTGTGGGAGGGCATTTGGGTTTCTTTCAGGTCAGATGGGTCAGAGTGGCAGAAATCTCTGATCTCAGTAGCATGAACAAGTGCAATTTAGACTGAAATGGGCCTTGGAGTAAACCAGGAGCAGGTCAGTGAGCAGACTGGACAATTACTGCTTACAACTGCTGGTCTGAGCCATCTGGGACCTTCTGGGAAAAAAGGGGGAAGTTTCCCTAAGAACTTTCACAAATCTTTCCAAGGTGCTGCCTTTAGACACAGCACCACTTCTGAACAAGATTTCTTTCTGGAACAAGCCAAATGTGCACCTCACAACTCCCACCCCTCTTGCAGGCCAAAGCAAAAAGGGAGAAAAAGGATCTAAGTTGCACCTCGGTAAGTGTGTCCTGAAGATGATACAAGCCAGTGTGACACACAAGCTGATGAGACCAGAAGCAATGGTGAATTACAAAGAATTTTTGGCTTGCCTACACTAATTTACTAAATGAAGCTAAACCTATTTAAACAACGCTTAAACCATTTTAAGTGTGTTGAGTTGGCACCAAAGTAACTTGATCTGCTTTAAACTGATTTAATTACACCACTGCTATTTATAGAATGTGCTGTTGTTTCTTATAGCCTTCTTCAGCTTCACCTTTCAATTGGATCCTCAAAGGAAGAGGTTTCCAAAATATTAGTTTTTAATGTAAATTTGAAATGCATTTAATTACGGCTGCCATGGGAGTGGGCAGCCAGCATCCCCTCAGGCATCCCACACTGTGGAGATTATATCTTCAATGCTACATAGAGAATCTTTTCATCTGCTCTTCACAGTGCTGATAGCATCACCTCAAAAATACCCAATCTGAACCCAAAAGGGAAGAAGAAATGAAATTTGCACATGGCTCAGGAGATTCAATAATTCACGATATTTCATTAGACAACATCTCCATTAGGAGTCTGACATTTATATTCATGGTTGAGCAGAGGGATAACTTATGAGTTATCTCTTCTGTCTTTGTGAGTGAAGATTAATGTCATAAATGCTCAGCAATCGTGTATCATATATATATACACACTTCCACACACTCAACATGCATTATTTTTATCTTCTATGATCCTCAGGAGGCAAAACACTTGAGACAACAGTTTAGGGGAAAGGCAGTTTCTGAATGTTGTCAGACTGTGACAAAAAGCAGGGGAAATTGTATCATCAGTTAAACAATCTAAACAACAGACATTACTGAGCCAGGGAGAGGGGGCTGTGTTGGAGCTGTTGCACACTTGCACTATTTAATAAGCTGTGTATAATTCAGAGGGGGTCTGTCCTAAATAGTGAGCCTATTCTTTAGGCAAAGTGGGATGAACATGAATGGTAGGGAGAGGCAATTCCTGCCACCTTCCTGCTCTCAGAAGGTCTGGACAGTAGCATCCCAAGTCCATTCTTGCATAAGAGAGAAGTGTGACTGGTTTACCTAAAGAAAATTCTCGCAGCTACTGGCTGCCATGGCTGGATCACTGTGCACTGGGCTTCACCCCATCACTGCCTCCTGTGCCAGAGGGATGTGTGGCAAAGAACAAGGAATGCCAACTTTGTGCCACCTGGGGATTTCCTTAAGACACATTTCTGGCTGCTTCAGAGGGAGCAGCTGAGCTCACAGAGAGTTTACACAGTCCAGGAGTCACTTCCAGTGAAAATCTATTATGAGCATTGCAGAAAGAAAGTGCATAATAAACACAATTTATCACACAGCTCTCAAATTCACTACTGAGCTCTCACCTATGAGCCTACAGATTTATAGGCCCTGGGATCCATGGTCAAAAGGTGCTATGTAAGTGCAAATAGTTATGGTTGTTGGAAAGATGCTCTAGGATTATCCAGTACAGCCACATGCATTCCCGCAAATGCATGATCAGGTTCAATGATTTGCTACAAAAAATCACTGCCTCATATTGTCTAAGATGACTGATGTCTCTTGAATTATCTTCTTGACTGTGCCTTTCATCTTAATTAAATAGGCTGGCTGGACCATGCCAAGAGATAGAACAGGCCAGAGTTTTATTATTCTGGCTAGGAGCATCTATTTCAACACAAGTGGGACCAGTGCAACCCTCTCCTATAACCAAAAACCAGCTGGCTACAGGATCTGACTGTATATCCACTGATCCAAGTGCTCTCAACCCCCTTTTCATCTGTTCCCTGTCATCTCCACACCCAGTTTGCATGAGACAGCTAATTTTAGGTAGTCTAGGCAGTTTTTAATTTCATTAGCTGAACTGCACAGACATTCCTTTGAAGTATTTGAAATGACAAAGACCAGAAAACATACATAAAAATATTCAGATTAAAGCTCCTTTTTTTTTGCTGTAATTTGTGTGTTATTTAGGCAAAACAATACAAAAATCCAGAGATTATGTCAGTAGCTGAAAAAGACCAAGAGTTCAAATCCAGGCAGTTCATCTTCAGCTAGTAAAGGTCTGACCCCAAAATGTGTTCTGGGTTGGCCTGACTCGGTGCAGTGTGACACAGAAAACCCTCAGCTGTGCCTATGGGAAGCAGAATGGACATTTTGCTGCAGTGTTTTGCCCAAGCTCTGGGCAAAACTATTTCCACTGTAGGTCATTGTTGTTGCCTCCAGCCCCTGTCCCAGAGTTGTGCCTGTCAAAGCTGGCAGGGCAGCATTCTCTGGAACAGGGCCATTGCAGCAGGCTGGAAAATCAGGCTCATTTGATGTCCACTTCTCTCCTAGATAGAGGTGAGCCTTTTAAAGAGTTTAAGGGATGTAAAATTAACCCATAAGCCTAAATATGCCTTTCAAAATTAATTATTCTAAGCAGGACACATTTACTCTGCAATCAAACACAGAAATAGCACATTTTACCACCCTGCTTTAAAAACAATGCCCTGTCACTGTTCCCTGTTCTCTCTGGAGACATTTCTAAGCCCATTTGTCCACATTGGCTTGTGTGAGTGGGAGACAGCCCTGTGCAAATCCCTGCTGCAGCAGGGTCCAGAGGCTGTGAGCACTTCTCCTGCGTGAAATTAATTGAGCTCCAAGGGTCAGCAGGTTACGAGTAGGCTCATTATGACAAATGATTTCTGTCTGAGTAGGAAGACCTTTGGGGTCAGTTCAGGATTCTGGCTAAATTTTGTAATTATGCCTGCCTCAGGCCTTAAACAAACTAAGTGTTCCTTAAAATGCAGAGGGAGGAAGCCTGGAGATTAGGGAACAAGCAGAAAAAGCCTGGCTTAGTCTAGCAGGACAGATTTTTAGCTGAATCTTGTAAATAAAACCCTTGACAAACTCAAAGGAGCTGGAGACAGGCTTAGAGCCTGACAGGAAAAGATCTGGAGTCTTGAGAAACCATTTATCCCTGCGACGATTACAAGAAGTCCAGCTGGGAAAAGCTCATCATAATTCCTACTCTGCCTGCAATGGACACACTTCACTTTGCCAAGCCCAGGAAGGATAATGTGCTGCCAAATATGAACCTTGATTGTGAATGGAGCTGTGTTGGTGCCTTCTGGGCTCAGCTTGGCACTCACAGCTCTGACTGGACAGAGGAGCTGTGTCCCAGAAAGCCAGGCCAGGTTCTGGCATGGAAATGGCCCCGTGGCTGGTTGCTGCTGGGGAGCCTGGCTGCTGCTTTGTAGCCCTGGTTCCACGCCTGAGGTGTTTTGGGTTTCTGAAATTCTTTTCCCAGGGAATTTTCTGTAAACAGGAGAAATGTTTTTGTAACTGTACCTATGTTATTCATTCCTTTTCCTAGGAGAGACTTCTTCTTGATGTCCCTCTGGTCTGACCAACGTGATTGAAGAGGTTTGCCTTTGTTTCACCAATCAAATTGGTCTGTGTAAAATAGTATAAAAGGGAGACACATCCCAAAAATAAAGGAGTCATTTCCAGCCTTCTGAATCTCAGAGTCTGTGTCATTGTGGTGTAAAACAGCATCACTGCTTCAGCTCCCTCCAGAGAGGGTCAGGACTGGCCCCAGGCTGGGGCTCACCTACCCTGATCCCACAGCCCACAGGGGATTTCAATCTTGTTACTGTTTTTCCCCCATGCAAACAGGAAAGAGGAGAGATGGACCCTCCAAAGCACAACTCCACCAGTCCTGGAATAGGTGAGGAAAAGTGTCTTTGGACAACACTTCTCCAGAGAATGTGCAGACTCCCTGGAGCCTGGAGTGGGGTCTGTGAATGAGGTGAGATGGAGACACCCAGGCTGGCACACCCCCAACTCTGCAGAGACAGAGCCCAGGCTCTCCAGCCTCAGGCAGCACTGGTGGATTCCTGGGCATGCTCGAGCATCCCAGGAGCATCTCCTACAAAAGGGCTTCTTCCCAGTTATTTCACATCATGTTCCCCTGCAAAAGCTGTCTGTAGGGTATTCCTCCAGCCCAGAAGGGGATGTAAAAGATTCCCTCATGTTACTGGCCAGACAGACACAGGTAGCCAGAGAAACAACCAAAATTAAGAAAATACTGAAAATCTCCATTAGACTACAATACCTGATGGCTTATGGCCACATGAAATATCAATTTATTATCTAGTTAAATCCTGTATATGTGTATGTAACACACACGTAACATGTAGCTCATCTGTGCACGTAATCCTTTTAGGTACCTGTGCAAGATATTTCATGCAGTGTACAGCAAATACCTGATCTTGTTTAAAAACATTTACTTAGAAACTATAACTGGCTTTGAAAGCTGAGCTCAACTCTTAGGATTTAAACCAGAATTTCTAGGACATTTATTCCTCCTACTCTTTCTCATGACTGTAGATTTCAATTTGTGTAATTTGAAATTTGGGATGAAAAATCAATTGACTTGAAGGTATTCCCATTCAATATTTGTTTGAAACTCAGACCAGCCATTTCACCCAAATCAGACTCCCTGCTATGATTTGCTGCAATTCATTAATTAGTCTTTTCTTACAGTACATTTTCTTCTAATCCTGAAAAACCATAGGAGCATAGGATTTCTTGAATCTATTTTAATTATTATGTAAATTAAAGAGAAGAATAAAAATTACATATTCAGAGAAAATGGTCCGTCTTTCTCATAACAGTCTACTTATAAAAGCAGAGTGTTTTTTTATTTCATCATTTTTTACTGGTCTTTTATTATGCTTTATTGCACTCTGATCACCATGGACACTTAAAATAATTTAAAGACAGACAGACTCATAGTTGTTTTCAAATAAACCAGCAATTCTGAGTGCACGTGTCTATGTGAATTTTTTTGCAATGATTGCATGATTACACTCTGAACTGAAATAGCAACACAATATAGGAAGTATTTTTAAATTACATTTAATGCAATTTTTATAAACTTGTGTGTTAATGATAGAATAAAAGCAAAAATGTTATTTTTATTTTTAACAATGGAATTGCAAGTGTATTTCACAAAATATTGTCCTTAAAAATCTAACACTTAACTTTTATTAAGCTTCTAATTTGGTATTCTTTTCTATTTTGAGATAATTTTGGATGCATCCTATATTTTGGAATTAGATTTCCAATCTCATTTTGGAATTAGACAGCCAAAAAGCCAACTCTTGTATACAAAGAACAAGGGCAGCTGTTAAATAATACTGGACAGAGTAACCTAGAGTAATTCTCTGCTCTAGGACTTTTTTCAGCAAAAAAGATGATCTCATCTGGCTTTGGGTTTCTTTGCAAGGAATGCAGTTGATAATGTGTGATGGTGCTATTTATAGCACATTCCCCGTGCAGATCCAGTGATATCCAAAGGAGGCTGGCCTCCTCCTTGTTTGGGATTTCACAAGACAATTCAGAAACTCAGGCTGGCTGTGCAAATCCAAGAGGAGGAGCTCAGGACAGGATCCAGCCCACTTTCCTCCAAGACAGAGGATGAGGAGACGTGAACCACGAGGCACCAGGCAGGAGGTGAGCACGTCCTCACTGCAGCCCGGGGGTGATGCTGCATCTCCTCCTCTGAGCAGAGTCTGTGGTCTTTGGCACTTACCTGTACCCAGACTTCCACAACCGGCAACATGCAATTGCATGTTTATTTGCCTGTGGAATTACTGTAATTGTGACCACAGTTGTGGTAAAGGTACAGGCAAACAATCAATTATACATCCAGGCTGGGAGATGGCATTTCCTCCATGGAGCTTCAAACAGCATTTCCAGCTACACCTTGCTGCCTGAGCATCCACAGCAAGATCTCCTCAGTCAGTGCACCCCTGTGCAGCACCACTGTGTCCTTCCCTGGCAGGGAAACAAACTGCACAGCCTAATCAGGCATTTCCCTTCAGTGCCCCAAAATGGTGCCTTTGGAGACAGAGACGCAGATAGCAATTGGCAAAAGCATCCAGTTTGTGATGTGCCAACACTCGGAGCAAGAAAACAAACAAAAATTACCAATGAAGCTGTAAAGGCAGGAAAATCTATTAAGAACCCAAGGGAGAAATTGCTTCCCTGATTACATACAATATGCACAATGTACTCTTGGTGTACCCAGGAATGGTAGCGAAGCTCCCTGGAGGATCGTGTCATGCGCTGGCCTGCAGCCAGATCTGTCACACTGAAAGTGCTCTTGCACTCTGAAAAGTGTCTCAGGAAAAAATAGCATCATTGCATTTCATGTTTATGGTCTCTTCATGTTCTGGTATCAGATATGTTCAGCTCACAACTGAAAGCAGTGCTGGGACAGAGGTTTAGGTGCTGGTGTAGCTTCCCCCTGCCCTGAGTGTGGGCACAGCAATGGAAGCATCCCACAAAGCTTGCTCTTTTGGGAAGGGTTTCTGTAGGCCAGATCATATCCCAAGGTTAGGTCTCTGCAGTCCTTAATCTTTCTGTTTTCTCCTTCAGTTTCCTATTTATCAGAAGGATTTTTTACATGATTGGGGTTGCAGCATCCAGCGGTGATCCTGGAGAGAGAGGCTCTGTGTCTGCCTTAGCCAGACTGATTTAACAGGGTGAGCAAGAGATAACAATAGTAAGTATTCCTTTTCAGTCATGAAAATGTGATGGAATAACCTTCCACTGAATTCCACACCATGGCTAAAACAGCTAATATGATGGCACACTTAAATTCTATATATAGGTTATTAGATTAATAATAGCACCCTATTGATCCAGAGCTTTCCTCAAATCTGAAGTCAATACATAGAAGAGCTCTCATTGACTTCCTCCAGCTTTGGATTATTTCTTTTTGTCTGGGCTGAGAAGTTTTCCAGAGGGGAGAAAAGAAGTGTGGGAAATGCCTTGGACCTTGAGGAACAGGGAAGTTGAATGTGATTTTTTCCAGTGCACCAGTGACCATCTTTGAACAGAGCTGGACAGAAGTTTTGGCAGGGTTGATTTTAATTAAAAAAATTCTATTTCAATTGAAAAGGGCTTTTTGGACGAGAAGAAAGAATGAAAGTCCACTGTGAAAAACAGGAAAATAATGCAACATTTTTTGGAGCAACAGTGACTTTGTTTTTTCACTTCATTTCATTCAAATTTATGTTTTGAAATTAAGTTTAGGTGAAATAGTAAAAGATAAAAAGCTCCCCAAAAAATCTCAAACAAATCAACTCAAGTGATCATAACAAAATATTTCAACTAACCCTGAAGTTTCCCTTGTGAAAAGCAATTTTGAAAAACTACAGCAGAAGTTACTTAAATTTTTCAGAAACAATTGAGGTAAATATGGAAAAAACCCATTCCTAGCATGTTAATTGATGAGCGTGCAATTTGCTGTTCATCCTGCACATTACTTCAAAAAGCATTTTGCCAACTTTGTAAATGTGATGTTTTAGGATACTGATTAGGATATGAATTTCCATTTACTATGTTTGAAACATCTATACTGAAAAGTGAGTTCTTGCCTCAAAATGTTGAAAATTACTCTGATAAACAGAGTCAAATAATATTATCAGAATAGAAAGAAGGACAGCCAATAATGGTAGAGAAAAATACAAATAAGAGTCTAGAGGAAGATCAACAAAACCCTAGAAATTAGCATAATAAGAACAATAAGTAGTGATGTCAGCTCACTCTTGTGCTACAATTAAGAGGCTCTTGGGAAAAGTGACAAGAGAAGGAGCAGAGGTTAATTACACAACCCTAAACCTGCTGGGGTTGGGGGCACCTTTCTGCTCTGTCCTCAATACAAGGCACAAGGGGCTTCTGGGCAGTGACAGAAAGGGGGAAGCTACTCCTGGATCCTCAATTCCCCAGAGAAATGCAGAAATTGAGGGAAACTGCAATCCCAGCCCCTAGGAGCCCTCCTTTTAGCACCAGTGTCACCTTTAGTAGTCACGTCTGCCTTGTCCCACTGATCACTCCTGCTGCTTGTGGTGTTTTATAGAGTCAGACAAAGGAAGGATAGTTAAAAAAATCTCCTGTATTGGCTTTCAGCCACTTGCTATCAGAGAAAAACAAAAGCAGAACTTGATCTTCTGTTGTTGTTTTGGGTTTTTTCTCCCCTCCCTTTGTAAAAGGGATTCCTCGTCTTTACTGCTCCTTTATATTCTAACTGCCCCAGCTGGAAACCTTCTAGGCCTTTTTAAAACAGGATTAAAAACACAGTTTTCTGCATTAGCACAGCTCAAAAGGATAACCTCAGCTCTTTTCTCTGCCAGCCAGCTTTTTAATCCTGAATCACATGTCACTTCAAATTATGAATATGATTTTCATGTTCCCCTCGGGCCTAAATTTCACCCAAGTAAATCCTCTCATTCAGCAGCTGGAGAAACGTGTCAAAAGCACTGATCTTCAAGCACTGAGAGTGCTCTGGGAGAGATCAAACTGTCCCAGACTGAACTCTCCCAGTGCCAGGCATCTTTTCCCCTCCTGCTTATTGTTGTTGACACCCTGCATCCCTCCTTCCTTTCCCCCCCGGTCTGAAAGCCTGGGATGGCAAGAGAGAGAGAAAAAAAAAGTCCCCTCTTAATTCTAAATATTTCTGGGATTCATCCTCCCTGCACTTGTGGGGGCAGAGGAGAACAAAGGCTAGCACATGAGCTGGTTCTGGGGAATGAGGAATTAAACCACCCACTAAAGCATTGAGCTCTTTCATCTCCTGGCAGGGTGCTGCTGATAAGATCAGCAGTCAGATGGGAACTGGCCCTGATTTCCCAGCCAGCCAGGTCGGTGTCACACTCCATTTGGTGAAGGAAGACCTTCCTCACCCAGGATTCTGTATGCTACCCAGATCCACCTCCCCCAAGTGTCCCGAGAACACAAACTGGCTTAGAACACCTGAGGAAAATGTGTGTTCCCAGCCCTGGTCTGCAAATAAACAGATCAGAATTGTGTCTTGTGCAAATGACTTAAAACCTGAGGATCAAGCCCTGAATCAGAACTGTGGATAGCTGAGCACTGAGTTCTAGAGGGGTTTAGCATTAGGTCAAAGGTCTCCTCAAGAAGAGGAGATGTTCCTGGATCAGAGGGGAGAGCCTTGTCTCTTCAGTTCCTTTAGGGATACTAGAGAGCTCATAGGACTACTTTGGTCTTTCCTTTCCTGCTCTGCCCCAATATTGTTTCTTGCTCTCTGACAATCACTATTTTATTGCTTTTGTTATATTTGGATATTGTGCCTTTCCCAAGGTGACTGTGGCCATTGCCTTTACTCACTGTGATGGTAGAAGCTGCATCAAACCTCCAGGCACATGACAAGGTTTTGCTGTCCTTTCCCTAGCTGGAGCTGTGAAATGTTGGGACGTTGTGCTAGTGAAGCTAAGTGCAAAGATCACCCTTTTTCAGTCACTTCAGGGCAAGGAACAGAGACATTCGAGTTTGGTTCCAAAGTAGCTCTGGAGTTAGAAGTAATCTCTTTGTTGAGATCTTCACAGCACCCATCCAGACACCTGAGTTCAGCTTTCTCCTGCAGAGCTGAGACAGAGTTCTGGTTTGAGGTCACCTCCTCTGAACACACTTTTCCATGGATCCTCTAGACTTAGTCAGAAAAGGTGATTTGGTATGGTTTTCAATCTGCATTTATTTTAGGAATTCTTCCTCACCGGGAAAGGAAAGTAAAGACATTGTGGAAGGTGGAAAGTACCCAAACCTCCCTGCAAGCCTCCCCAGCCACATTGTGTGGTTAATAGCTGTAATAGCACAGCCATTTCCTACTTGAAAATCAGTCAGACAAATGTTTTCTCCCAGCAGAAGAGCAGAAGAGCAAACACAAATGTGGAAAGGGATTTGGAGGGCATGTTTATCGCTCCCTTACCTTCCCACGGCAAAGAAGCCACAGGAGTTATTACAGAAACCTCACCTTTCAAAACATTCCCATGGCCATGAACGTGCTGCTGAACAAATCTGTATCCTGGGAGGATTTCTCACTCGCTGGAAGAACAACTCTGACCCAGCCATTGCCTATTGCTTTTTCAAGTTTCAGCAGCAAACAGAAACATAGTGGTTTGCCAAGAGAGGTGGGCAGGAAACAGTTTTTCCTATCCACAAGCACTTCTCAGTTCAGTTTTCCCATCCTAATACTGGGTGAAAAGTAAAAATCTGAAACCTTAAACTATTCAGAAAATATCAGTGAAATAATTGGTCTGAACTTTCCATATATATATATATATATATATTTGTATGTGGATTTAAAATATTTTTATTTTTCAGATTGCTTACTTACTAAATATAAATCACAGTAAAATCGAGAGCAAAACATTCCTTTTTAATTCACTTCCTCTTCCAAAGTAAAACATTTAGATGTGACTTCCATCAACTGTCATTTTTCAATTTAAAATAATTACCAGAAAACCCCAATCAGTATTCAGGGCCATGTTAATGACTGTCTGGCTACAGCCTAGAGGTGGCAATAGTTCAGTGACTGCTGAGTTGCATGTACAGAGTTTGTAATCCCTTAAGTAGTGCTTTGAGGCTTCCAGTAGCTAATATATGTCCACTACCACTGTAAGGAATAAAATGAATATTGTTTCCTTCATCCCTTTATGTTTAGCATCACAAAACTTATAGAACTGGATTTCCACAGTGGTGATTTTTTCCCCCTTCCCACTGTAGGATGATAAATTTGTTTATCTTTGCTCTTGGCACCAAACTTTGTGAACATTTCTAAAAGAGACAACGAAAATTCACTCATGGTCTGCTAAATCAATACTCCCAGTGTCTCACTGCCCATTGCACCTTGTGTAACCATTTGCTGCTCTGCCTGAGTGGGGATTCAAGCCCATTCTGCACTGGTGGAAATGACTAAACCAACTGCAGGGTGATGGAGAATCAAAGTTCTGTCTCCTCCCTTAGGTGTCAGCTTGAGCATCAGCTCTAAGGAATGCTCAGCTGAGGATGGGCCCTCATCCCAAGCTGGGGATAAGCAGAAAGGATCAGAGTGAACCAGATAAAGGGGCAGGTGGATCCTCTCCACACTACAGGGAGAAGTGACAATGTTTCTGTGCAGTGGCTTCCCTCAGCACAGAGCACGGAAACAGAATGAACAAGGTGTGATTGGAGATGGTTTGTGTGAGAGGATGGAGACTCCACCTTCTAAATGAAAGTCTGGCTGTGTGATCTGCCTTCAGCCCTACTTGCTGTTGCTAACTAGTTTTTCCTGTGGGTAAAAATACTGAGATTTTCAAAGCCTGATTTATGATTATTCTCTGCTAAAACTTTAAAAACACAGAAATTATTACAGCTATTTGTTTCTCATCTTGGCATTGTTGTTCTCCATTGCAGTAAGTAGGACTATCTTTCCTTAAAATGCTGGATTGGATCCATATTCTATTTATTATGTCTGGGCCCTGCTGTTCTGTATTTTATAGCCTGTTTACAAACTGTGTAGGGGGATAAAAAGTGCACAATCTGAAAAAGTGCAGAGGTGTCCTCATCATCCTTTTTATTCTTCTCCTCAAAAGTAGTGGCTCCCTGCCACTTTTTGGACCTAAACAGCAAGGCAGAGCACAAGAGCAAAAATTAAAATCTCCAGCAGGCCAAAATATCCATTGGCTCCAAAAGGCACATGAGGGTTCTCTGAGAGAGTTGAGGATGTCCCTGTTCTACCCCCATGTGCTTTTATTGTTCTGCATTCATTTATTCTCCCTTCAATCTGTGTTCAGGGAGGAGGAAAGAGCAGTCTGGTCCTAGGAGTGGGAATCAACTCACGAAGAAGTGAAGGAAGCAGCAGGTATCCATTAGTGCTGCCATACATTTCAGCCCTAACTCAGCCCTGCCTGTCCCTGTAGGAGAGCTCTGTGCTTGTACTTTACACATGGCTTGCACCAGCCAATTTCCATCCACATCCCAGAGCAGCTCTGACGCTGAGCTTTGTCCTTCACCCAAAACATCCCCGACATCGTGAGCACTGGTTTCCTAAGCAGCAACAAAAAATATTTGTCTGCATTGGAAAAGATGGGTCTCCAGACTTCAAAAACTTTGAGAAACCAATTTCCAGTTTGTCAGTGATTCTTTATTTTAGGAGCCTCAAAACTTTCTGAGGAAGCCGCTAGCTGGTGAGGGGTGACCCTGGTTGCTGGTAGTTGTGATAAATACACAGCCTGCCAGGCTGTGGCAGCCCACTGGAAGGCAAATACAAACCAGCTCTTGGGGAGTGGAGTCAGCACATATGAGGGCTTATGGTACTTCTCCACCTTTCACCTCCCATGGACCACAGCTGAACAGTGCAGCATCTGTTGTGCCCCTCTGCTGACAGCATTTTATCCTGTGACTCACACAGGGGCCCTGGAGCACACCCTTTCACACACAGGGTGCACCACAGGTTTCCAGGCCACATCCTCCTCCAAAGAATGAGAAACAAGAATGTGAAGTGCACAGAAAATATTCCTCCTTGGGAATGGGTTGGGTTCACCAGGAGAGGTGAGCAGAGTCCCTTTGCTGTGGTGCACCACATGGTTCAGCCACACCCTGTCCCACCATTCTGGTCACAGCTGTGTCCACTCATATTTTCCTCTCTCATGGGTCAGATTGTCGAGAATTCAGCCTTCAGTAGAGAGCAAAGGAAAGCATAAAGAAAATTCTCACAGTCTTTTGGTACTAAAATCAATTTACTGATCAGTATGAGCATCTTTCTGGATAGAGAACAGCTCTGACAGCTGAGATGCTCTGCACCCCTCCCATCCTGGAAGACACTTCTTCCTATCAAACACTTGACACCAACCAGGTGCCAGTGGGGACAGGAATAGGTGCTGGGAGATTTAAGTTTTGTTCTATACATCACTCCAAGGCCTCAGTTATGAGTGTTGAGGGCTCCCAGCACGATGGATGGAGGAGGCTGGTTCTAACTGTGATGATTCAAGGGGCAGATGTTCTGATTCACACTCCTTTCCCATGACCAGGATCCCATCTCAGCTGCTTCAGTGTCATCGTGGGGATCCCTCCTCACCTCGACTGATTCTGATCCTGATCAGTTCTGATTCTGATGCTGTGATCTTCTAGGATGCAGTTAAAAATGCTTAGGTATCATTGTCTTTACCTGGTCAGAACACCCTGCTAGAGTTTGCCCAGAGTTTTGTTTCCATCATATAAAAGCCACAGCAGTGAGTGAACTAATAAATGATTGTCTGTTGTTGAATACAGACAAGGAGATTTTAGAATACATCTAAAGAGAATTTTGTCTCCAGTTCCCTTCAACAACCATCCAAAGTAAAAGGAATAACTATCAAAGATGTCTTTAAAAGCCCCACATTGAAAGCTGGTAAATCTGCAAGATAACTGAATGTTTTGTGGAAAACAGCAGGTAGGGAGTCAGGGTTATTTAACATATAACTTCACTTTGGAGTCAAATTATGCTATGAAAACTGAATTATACAATTACACGATATACATAATATATATTATTATGATGACGTATGAATGAAATTCTAGTGCACTGAAGCACAGAAATTTTCTCTATCCCACCACTGACTTGTGTGACAATGTCCCTACAGGTGGACATGATTTCTGCCTCCACTTCGGTGAGATCATGAGAATAAATCTGCAGTTCATCTCTTAAGCCCATCTGGTGTCTTTTGCTGAGCTGGAACAACAAAATACTTGTGTTTGGCTATTTTAGAGAAAAATACCAACAGCAACAGAAAACAGAGTGGTTTTGTTACATTATTTGTGTAATGGCTCAACACTCAGGGTGGCAGAAGCAGCAGTATCATGAAGTTAGCCTCAACCAAACAGATGGCTAGGGAATTATGATATCTAAAAACCCAGAGCATCCTCCTGTTCTAGATGCCAGTTAATAATCCAGGTGGTGCTGTGTGAAAGGAAGAGATTTTTTAGAGCTTTGGGGCTCAAGTAGTCCACAGGGTCCAATTCCCAGTTCAATTGCAGTCCCTTCCTCCCTCTCGCCACACAGACATCTGGTGTTATTACAGGCTTGTAAAAGAGCTGTGTTCAGAGAAAGCTTCCCAACACTGCATGTGGAGCCATATGTGGTAATATAGCATCACATTAAAAATAAGAAAAGCCTGATTATTGAAGATCAGCAAGTTGGGGGTTTTCAACATGCCTCCCCTGTTCGTATGGTTATCAGTTCTTGTAACTGTTCTCATCTTCTAAAGATATTTAATTGGATGTAATGGGTGCATTTATTAAAAGGCCTTGACTGCTCTGCTCTTTAGACAGCCATGGCCCTATTTCTGAGCATGGAAACCATCTCATATCCAGCATATTTATAATAAAAATAAAAATATAAATTACTTTTCCCTGTAGTGTGTACTCTGGCCTTACTGCTCTTGTGTCAACATGAAGAGTTTCTCTCACAATATGGGTCATACTAAATATAAATGGGAAAAGAAACTGGGGAAAAAAGTGGTGAAAGGGAACAGCAGCACAGCACTTTGTTACAGCAGCAAACCTTCGCCTCTGGAGAGATTAGGCTTAAATATTCTCTTTTCCAGGGGAACCTGAGCCTGGAATTTGGTTCATTCTCTTCAATAGCATTGTCAGAACAGAAATAATCTCAACTTCAATGCCCCTGGTCTGCAGAGCATATCAGCTTCATCTCAAATGTCCCACACTGGCCATCCAAATGCTAAATCTTTAAGGCACTAAGTGCTGGCCCTCATGAATGGCATTTCTGAGCCTGATGGAACCAGGTGTGCCTCCTCTTCTTCCTCTCTGGGCAGACAGAAGAGGTGAATTACAACATGCAGTGGAGAGGGAAAGAGGGAATAAAAAAACCCCAAACTAAAATACTTATTTCATTAAGAAGCCTCCTTTGCTGTGGACAGGATGCATACAACAGGAAGGATGTGGACACTGAATAACTCATCTCAGGATTTCTGTGTCATTAAGGAAATGGAGGTATTGAAGCGTGGGTTTCCTTTGCAGGCTATTCTAGTGAAAAGCAATTCAGCAATAAGGCAAAATGCTACTACTCTGCTGCTGCTTAAGGAGAAAACTTTCCCTCTCTTCCTCCCCTTGCCCTGCACCTGCTCCTCAGGCTCACAGTCAGCAGGGACATTAATAGTTCCTTGCTTCATGGTGTGTTCCCTCCTCTCAGACACAGAAACTCTCTGTGTATCTGCTTTAGAGGTGCTTGGGCAGGAGCTTAACACAGCTACTGGACATGGGAGGGGAGAGGACAGCAAATCCAGGCACCAACATCCCCAGCAGCTTCAAGGCTTCTCAGAAATGTGCCTGGAGCTGGATTTTCCCACCCCAGTATCAATGGTCCCCAAGCCAAGCGGGTGCCAGGATGTCCCTGGCTAGGAAGGGCTGAGATGGGAACAGGGAGCAGTGAAAATCTGGGTTTGCTGCTCCTGTTGGCCTTGGGAAAACCTGTGATAACCCGGGGAGTTGCAACAGATGTGTCATCCCCAGGAGCAGCCAGCTCAGACAAACTATTGGAATGACAGTCACCAGGATTTTGCTTAACTGGAAAGTGTCTCGAGTTTTTCAGGCAAATTTTCACAAGAACAGCTCTCTTGAAGTCATGAGGGCAATCAGCTTTAGTGCCACTTTGAAGTTAAAATAAAGTTTTATAAGAAATAAATTGTAAACTCCTGCAGATGGGAATTATCTGTATTTATGTGTTTATATAGCTCTTTGTCCAGCACTGTCCCAGACTAAGACTGCTAGATATTACTGGAATACAAATGATATTAGCCAGGGATATGCAAGCATTTTTGATACTTTCATATATTTTTTCATTTGCAAATTTTAGAAGGGAGGAGAACACCCACAAAAAGCAGCACAGAATCTCTTTCAGACAGAATACCTGTAGGCTAAAAGGTGCTCAGCAAATTCTTTAGTGACCTAAGTTTCATTACACATCACCAGGAAAGACCTAACTTTAGGTTTGACCTCCAGTGTTGTATAAATAGAGAAGGAAACCTGAGAAGCATTAAGATGCAGCCTTCCTCAGGAAAAAAAAAAAAAAAAAAAAGCAGTCCCTTCCTTAATGACTCCAATTATAGCTATTCATTGTATCCTCTTTTCCTTAACAAAGTCTCACATTGTCAGGTAGTCCTCTTACATGTTCATTGTGTGCCCATTATCAAAATATCATTTTCAGCTTCACTAAACACATAGGAAACGTAGTACTGTAAAAAGGAAAAGGAAGAGAGAAGATAGCACAAAAAAAAAAAAAAAAGAAAAAGATAATAAGCTTAGACTGTATTTGTGTAATTACCCTCTACAGAACAATTGTCTGAGAAAAGGATATGTTTAATTTTTGTTATGTCATAAACCTTAAACTCTCAAGTTGCTGCTGATTAGTCTAGGAACTAAATAACTGAAAATGGACACAGGGTGATTGCCTTCCCCATCACTTCAATTTTAGTGAAAATGGATTTATTATGAATGGAGGGAGAACTCTATGATCAACTTTGAATCTGTTTTTAAGGACTAATACATTTTATACATTCAAATGGGAAATGACTTGTGGTTTATGCAAAGCAAAACCTTTGCAATTTCAAAAGCATGAAACAAACCTGTTTAGGAAATGTTCAGCCAACTCACCAACCTTTCTCTTTCCCATTCATGTTCTTTATCACTTACAGCATTATCCAACCCTTGACCTAAAGGTAATTCAGGTCCTGACTCAGGCTTCATTCCAGTCCATCACAAAACTGCTACTGACTTCAATAGCAGAATAGCCTCTCAGTGCAAGATTAAAAAGATTAAAAGCTTGGAAAATTAAATACAATAATTGCTCCACAGGCAAAAAATAGAAGGACCTCCCCTGACCACAGCATGTGGTGTCACTAACCTCCAAGAAGTTCTTCCTTTGGAAACTGCTAATGCTCACAGTTAATGGAGGAGCTTTCCCAGTCTGAGCTGTAGAAACATCAACAGTTTGTTCAAGATCCAGCACCAAGCACTTGTCTGCAGGCAGACAGGCCTGGTCATTAACCCACATCCATCCTGCCCTACCAGTGTAAGCTGAAAGGACCAAAAGCCCCTCCTGTGCTCTAGTTGGTCAAGGCAATGGAAGCCAAACACCCCGTTTGTGAGCTGGAGTGAACTGGGTCAGCCTGTGTCCAAAGTTAAACTTCCAGTTGCATTCTCAAGGGAATAAATGCTTCTGTGGCTTTCTGAAGTGTATCTTTCAATGACTTGATTTCAAGAGACAGGAAGTTTTGGAAAAGGCTGAAAAGAGAAAACTCTTTTATCCACCTGAAACTGGCCTGAACTGGAATTGCTCTTGGGACAATTTAGGTCTTCAGTGTCATGGGGACAGTGTTGGTGACTGTCCCCTTTCATTGCATCTGTCATCAAATGCACATTTTTCACCCTAAGTATGAATATTTGGGTTAGATTAGGTAGCATTTTAAATGTCAGTGGGGCATTTGGCATGTTGGATTTCCATCCATCCATTTATCCTGGAAGTCCTTTCTTGTTTGGTTTTTTTATAAGATATTGAAAACTTGGAACTGTTAGTATAAAATCAGTGGGAATTATCACCAAGGGCTCTATGTGTGAGACACAGTTTTGCTGCTCTTGTCTTGGTCAGTACTGCCTTAGCAGCTTCCAGCAGGGCCAGCAGGCACATTTGCAAGGCCACACTATTGCATAATTGCAAGGCCATCCCTGGGGGATGGAGCTCTGCCAGCTGGCAGCATGCAGGCAGGAAGGATCCATCCACACTGATAGCACAGTGGGCTCTAACAGCTCTGTGACTTTGCTTCTCTTTGTCATTAACATTCACACCCCTCCAGCAGCAGGGCTGACTCAGTGTTTGAGAGGCAGGCAAGGAGCAGGTACAGCCCTGAGGGATGGGCTGTCTTTGGGATTGGTTGTACCTTGCAATTTGACCTGAATGGGATGACATCCATCTGCATTTCCCCAGGGACAGAGCAGGGCATGGACTAGGACTGGCAGGATCATGGCCCATCCTTATCTGCCCTCTCCCCTGGCAGCATTTCCCTGCAGCCCTGACTTTCTTCTCCTTTGGTTTGCTCATCTCTGTGGGTCTGAGCTGCCCACCATTCTCACAGCCTACAATTCTCCTTGGAGGTGCAGGTTCAGCAACAGCTGGGTAGTTCAATCTTTGGTGTGTTCACAAAATACATCTGTACATTCATCTGTATAACTATGCATCTACATATATATCCATGGAGATGGATAGATGGATATGGACAGATGGATGGATGGATAGATAGCTAGGTAGATGGATAGATAGGTAGATAGATAGATAGATAGATAGATAGATAGATAGATAGATAGATAGATAGATAGATAGATATTTCCCTTTTCTCTCTCAAAAAAATCCCCATAAATGCCAAAACTTTTCCTTGCCATTTGAAGTTACTTTTTATTTAGGGTATTTTGGAGGATGTCCTCCAGTCTTGGATCCTGTTAGGAACTGTACATAGCACACAACTGAACTTGGCTTTCTCCTTTCAGGCAGCTCTGCCATCTGGGGGCCTCCTGCCCCATTCTCTTGGGAATGGTACGAGTGGGTGCTGCTCAACAGGTTGCACTCACCCCTCCCAGCAGCCTTCCCATTGCACAGCCAGCTGAGAAAACAGGCATGTGTGAAGAGCTGTGGAAAAAAGCTGTGGAAAAGAGCTGTGGAAAAAAGAACAGTCCTGCAGTAGAAAGGAGACTTAGGCAGGAGTCCTGAGCTCTCCACAGAGCCTGGCCCTGCAGAAGGTGAGCTTGGCTTTCCTGCCATGGCTGGGTTTGCCAGCTCCCCCTCTTTTCACTCACTCCTGCTGGTCTCTGGTTGAACCCTGGTGTGGTTTCAGCCCCCTTTGAGCCCTGGCCCTGCTGACAATGCCCTGTGTGTGAGGGAGGTGAGCTGTGATGGGAAGCGCAGCGGATGTGCGGGACACGGCACCACATCTTGTGAGAACCCAGCAGGAATGCCTGCTCTGGGGTTTGCATTCCTCCCCGTGGTGTTTACTCAGCTCTCTGCTCTGCTCCTTGCCCTGCCCCTGGTGCCCAGGCTCTGTGTGTGCTGGGGTTTGCTTTGACCAGGGCTGGCTCAGAGTGGCCCCTAAAGGGACGCTGCCAAACTGAAGGGTGGCTGTGGTTGGAGAGATGAGTGTACACAAATTACATAGTGCTCTTCACTGGGTAAAAAACTGGCTTGTCAATCACCCAAACCAGCTTATTTGCACCATTCTGAATGCAAATCAGCCCTTGAGGAGATAGAAGTTACAACTGTATTTACCTCAAGGCCCCTTTATTCCATCAGAGCAATGAAAATCTGCCTTACAGCTAAAACCATATTCCACCCTTCCAAACTGTGGTAGCAATTTCGGTTGTTCCCACCATCATTTAAGGTGATTATTCCTACTCCTCCTATGGGGATTTTATTACCTCATCCTAAACAAATGCTGCTGGAGACTGAGGGTCAGATATAATTTGTATGAAAGGTGTGGACAGACCTGTTTCTGCTGCTCTTGTTGGAGCAGATGTGGGTGTAGCTGCTCTCAAGGATTCCCCACCATCCATATTCCAAGCAGAGCCAGGAAAATGCAATATAGAACACTTGTCACCCAAGAGAATGGCTACCAAGCCATCTATACTTATGTGGAGGAGGCCTCTTCACCTCCATCAATATATTTCTAAGTAAACTTTATTAAAAATGAAGATATTCCAGCTGCCAGAGTTGAAGACACAAATGTTATTTGACTAAACAAAATTATTTTCTCCATTCCAGACTTCTACACATGTAGGAGCTGCTGCTGAACTTTGATTCTGAACAGTCACATTTATAAAATAGCCTCATCTGATATAAATCTACACCATCCCATTGCTCTCTCTGTTGATTTATATCCGTGGTCCAGCAATTGTGCCAACATCTGTAATAATCTGCATCTTGACTGGTGGTGATTAAGGATGGAAAAGCAGCTGGGAGCATATAAGAGAAAATCTAATACTCAAACTGTGACTGAAAACCTCGGGAGTAGGAGCCTGATCCACCCTCTTAGGAGTCTGCTGTACTTAAGATTTCACTGAGTTTGAATGGACAAAAAAATCAGGCCACAGCCTGGTCTGACAGGCTCAGATAAAGTGGGTGCAGTGTTACACCCACAAATATTCTTGGTGGTAATGGGAGCTGATGAGGAGACCCCAATGATCCCTAAAGGTTCCACATCCTGCTTTGGCAGTGCTCAGTTTGCTCTCCAGGACTGAGAGTTTCACTTCACAGCACCCAATGTGGGGTCAGTGGGGGTTCTTTTCAGAGAGTCATTCTGGTAACTCCTGAATTGCTGCTAAATAGCAGTTTCTCCAAAACTCAGTTCCCATTATCCCAAGTTCTTCCAGAAAATTCATCTGTGGCACTTCCCAAAGCTTCTGCCAAAGAGCTCAGGCACTCCCCAAACCAAGAGGAAATAACAAAGAATGCAGGATGTGTTTTCTTAAGAGACAGGTAAAGTTTGTCTATGAGAGAAGCAATCCAGAAACATGCCCAGGGAGCCTCTACACTGAGAGGCTTGTTTTGTTTTTCTGCTTTACAATTTCACAGCTTTAAGTCCTTTCAGGTTATTCCTATTCCTGCTTTAAAAGGCTGAAATTCTCTGTAGTGCAGCCACAAATATCACAGCCCTCTTGTCAATGTCCAAGCAGCTCAGAGCTGCAATTTATTTAAAGCTAGCCTGAAGTGAACCAGTTAGTAAGAGCTGGTTTCCTATCACACCTCATTCCACCTCCTGCCTTTGAAGCCCACTTAACACAGCCCTTCTATTCCTCAGGGACTTCAGGGGATTAAGGCAGCCCCCTGACAATGCACTGACTGTTCCAGTGCTGTTGCCTTTTCTGTTTATCAACTGAAATGAGAGAGAATGGACCAAAAATAAAAAACAAAGAAGCAAAGGGAGAAGGCAGAAAGAGTGAGAAATGGAAGGAGGGTGGGGAAAAGGAAAGCAAGCATTTTTTTAATACAAAAACAAACCCCTGTTGCTCAGGGCTTTTGCTAATACTTGTAAGTTTAAAGTACAAGCCTTGTACCCTGAATAATGTTAGAGAAATAATTTCCCTAAAGCTCTTTCTCTGTATGTCAGACAAGTTGCATTTATTCCAAGAATTCTCTTGTCTTAGGGAGACCCAGGTGTAAAAACCCAATGGAGCATTCAGTTGCTTGTGTCTGAGGGGCCCAAAGGATCATAACTCTTATTTAGAGCAGCTGATGACAGTATTTGATCTGTACTTCTTTACTTTACTAAAATCCTCTGGCTGCTGGCACCATGCCTAAGGCAGCATCTACCTGCAAAATCTGCAGCTTTACCTGAATGATAACAAAGCTGGGATAACACTGTGAGGAGTTACAGTAACACAAGGATGAGTGGGATCTACCTGAACTTGTAATTACTCTCTGATTTTGGGAAGGCTGCTGGATGTTGATCTGGAGCTACTCATCAAAGTTCTGTCCTGGAGGAATTCTGAATGCTGGGATAAACATAGTATGGAAAAACAATGCTGCTGTGAAGAAGGTACATGAGATGTCTTCTGATCAAATTTCTCTTTGGAAAAGAAGAATACACTTGGTGGAGATGTGTAGAGCGCACAGTTTAATGACGGTTTAATCCCAACAGCAGTTGAGGAACCCAAGGCAACAGTTAAATATGCAGAAGTGGTGGATGGAGAGACCCCACACCAGCAGGCTCAAGAATTAGCAGCCTCCCTACAGCCTTCAAACCAACATCTGGAATACACGTGAGCCAAGCAGGCCAAGGAGGGCTGATAAAAGCTGCTTGAGGCAGCTCAGAAGTTTAGGGACCCCATGTGGCTTTTTTGTGGAAAAATGTTGTAGAGGATTAGACAATCTACCACTGCAGCCATAAACCTTTCCCTCTTACACTCTCCTATGTAGCACAGGTTTTGAGTAGTCTCTGCAGGATTTTCTTGCCTTCATCACTCTTCAGGCAAATGCAGATAAAGAAGAAAAGGACGAGAATCCATCCATCAGCCCTTCAGGAAAAGTGAAATTCCAGCCTGTGGTGAGTGCTGAGCAGTGGATGGGACATCAGGGTAGGTGACACAGGGCACATTCAAGCAGCCCCAGGTGTCTTTGCTCCATGAGGGAGCTTTCTGGTCCTGGGGCAAGCACTGCAACGCTGGATTGCTAGACATGCTAAGTAGTGATACAGTCCAGGAAAAGGCTCACATTTCAACTGGATAGAATCTGCTCCAGCTGTATAGAACCTACTACCTTCTGCTGACTCCTACCAGGCTGTGTTTCCTTTCACAGCATCAGAGTGCCTGCTGCTCTCCATTGCTACATCCCCGGTCTGGGTTTTGCCAGTGGCTATGTGATATTGCCTCAAAATTCTCATGGGGATAAAGAGCTGAGGCTTCAGTTCTGAGGGACATCCTGTGCAGGCAGCAGGTGCCATGAAAGGACCAAGATTTTGAATGGTTTGGGATGTTTGTGTTACTTGTTTTGCATTGCCTCACTTGTGGGAAACCCTGTGATCAGTTTTCCTCCCTGGTTAAAGCCTAGTGGGAAAATTCCTTTCCTGCTGTGCAGTCCCTCTGCCCTGCAAACCCTCCACCGCCAGGGATGTGAGGGCAGGAGAGGAGGAGGGGGTCTTTGTGAACTGTAGGCATTCAAAACCACAGCCCACAAAGTAACCTCCTCAGGTCAGGTCTGGTGGGTAGGTTTATACTGGGGCTTGTTTCCTTTTTTAGTTTTACTGGTTTCCTTCAACAATCATTAGGGCTTAACTAAGCTTTTCTGGTTTCCCCTCGTGCTTCTAAAGTTCTTTTGTTTCCGGGGGAAGTGGAGCAATGAGGACCTCAAGCTTTCCATTCGAATCATTTTATATACCTGAAATTCTTGGTTTGTGCATAAAGTTCAACTCATCACTGACCATTTGCTCCATGCAATGAGGGGAAGGCAAAGCTGGTATCTTCTGAAGATGAAATCTCTTTTTATTGGCTGATTCTTTTTCTTCAAGTCAAAATAGACTCACAGTATCATGTCAGCACTCAACTAGTCACATGTCCCACCCCAACCCAGAGGGAGAGCACAAGCAAGCACCTGTTATGAAAACACTGAGCAAAGGAGAAGCCCAAGAATCCTCTAAGGGATTTAGTGTAATGGGTTTTTGATGGATAATCCTGCACCCATTAATAAACAAATAACTAAATGAACCATTTCCCCACATGCACAGTCCTGACTCCAGAGGGACAAAGCAGGGGCTGAGCTGCTGCCAAGGGATCTGCTGCACAGCTCTGCCTTCACCCACCCTTTGACTGCCCTGCAGGTACAACACTTCCTCCTAAGCCCCTCAGTCACCACACACAGCCCCAGACGGGATCTCCTCACTGCTGCCTGGGGTTCCACTTCACTGGCTACTACAGAAAAATCACTCTTGCTGCAAATCCAACTCATTTTTCTTCTAAATTAGGCTGAACATTACTTACATTGCTCCCTGCAGTGAGGAAAGCACTGACAGTGACAGCCTCTGATGCTCTGCAATGTTCAAGGCTTCAGGAGTTGCTACCAAGCATCACTATCAGACACAAATAATCCTGCTCTAAGCTCTGTCATGACAGAACAAGCCTTCCCTGTGTGCGTGCAAGCAGCACAGATGTCTGGCATCAAAATCTGCTTCAGAGCATCCACTGAATGCATTAAAAAGAAAATGAACTGAGTTCAGCTGGATCTCAGTTCATACTCCCAGACCAAGATTTTAAGGAAAGGCCTCAAGTGACTGTGCACGCTGTAATAGAGGGGGATGAGAGAGTTGTTATCTGCCAGCAAATTGGCTGGATTTGGAGCATCCCTGGTGCAGAGTTAGGGCATTGATAGCAGTGTGCTCCATATCTTCAACCACTCTAAAAACATCAGCTCCTCCCAGCTCCTTTGTTTTGGCCTTTCTGTCAAATAAATACAGGGACAGCCATGGGGACAACTCCTTGCAGAAGGAAGGATTCCCTCTCCTCTGGTCCCACTTTTCTGGGAATGGAAAATACTGTCTGGCTGCACCACGGCCTTCTGCAGTGACAGTGATCAGGTGGTAGTTCCACCATGGCCCCACTCCTCCCACAAAAAAAGGATGTAGCAACTCTTCCTCACTCCCACCCAGTCTGTGGGCTTGAGCTCAGAGGACCTTGCTCTTCCCAGTCCTGCAATGAAAAGGGGAGCAAGAAAATGCTGGAGAGATGTATGCCCTCACCCTTGCAGCCTAAGGCAGGGCACAGAATGACTCTGCCTCTGTGCTGTCACTTCTCTGCCACAGCCACCTCTGCCAAAAACTGGTAAAAAATGTCTGGGAGCTCTGGGATCAGTTTATCAGAAACACAGATAAAAAACCCCAACAGACCTTATGAGTCCTGAACTCCAATTCTGAAATGCCTGGCACAGAGAGGTTTGGACACAGGTATGTAAATGACTTTTGGGGTCTGATATCAGTGAAGATGAGCTCATTTCTAATGAGGAATAAGCAGAATCCCAGCTGGAAGCTTGAAAGCACTTTCAGCAGTCCTGCTTTGCTAAAAACAAACCCAAAAGCAGTTCCTGTGGCTGCACTGACACACAGTGACTTGCTAAGTCAGAGTAACTCAGTTTTAACTGTGTGCTCATAACCTTTTGTGTCCAGCAACCCACACCTGAGTACAGGATCCACAGTCCTTGCCTGTGCAGTGCTTTGGAATGACATGCTGTCCTGAAATATTCCTCAGGGCCACCCTCAACAGGCCTTGGCAGAGCACATGAGAAGTTCATTTTCACCTGCTTCATCTTTGCAGGTTGTACCTCTCAGTGGAAGAGACACAGAACGGGGATAAAATCTTCAGCAAATCTGCCTAACCACATGTATAAAATGTAGATGGAGAAGCAGCTCTTTATAGATAAGAGTAAATCCTTGGGAGGTTTTTCTGCAAGAAAAAAAACCGCTCATTTTTCCCCTACTATCAGAGTGTTCATATAAACCTATAACCAGTTCAGGCTGTTTCTCCCTCTGGGAGATTTCAAGTTATTTGATTCAGCTTTCTAACATTGTTCAAGGTAGACTTCATCTCCCCTAGCACTCATCAAAGCTGCTAATAGGTACTTCAGAACTCATAAAGAGATGACCAAATCTTGGGCATTGGGGACTCTGGCTCATTTATCTTCCACAGGCAGAATCAGATCTGATTTTTTGCACTGCCTGCTCAGATGCTAATGCAGTGCATGGTCCCTGGCTCCTCATGGAAGCTTCCCTTGCAGTAACAGTCTGCTGTGAAAACACAAGAAAGGCAACACAGACTTCATACGGCTTCTACATTTAACTACAGGCAGATGGAGAACTGAGGGGGGAAAAAAGAAAAAGGAAAAAAGAGTTTTACTTAGAATTCACTTACTAGGAGTGGAGAAGAGGAGAAATATAAACCAAAACCAACACAAAAGTTTTAAACACAAGCCTCCTAATTTGTGTCATTAAGAACAGAGAAGTTGTGAAACCCAGATTTCACATACTCAGTGAAGATCTTTTGAGGTCTCAGGATCTTAGTTGACACTGAGCAAGTGGACCCATGCTATTTTCAATAAAATAAGAATATTTTATTTCAGTCTGATCCCATGAATTACAGTGAACTTTTCCTCATTTTACAATGCAAATCTAATTATTATGCTGCTACTTGTATAATGCAACAATTAGATTCAGGTCCAGATATACAAGAGAAGTTGTGTTGGAGGAGTGACATTTATGTAGTACTCGAAATACCTGCTCATATTAAAGACAGCTTCATGACTAACTAGCAAGAAGTGACATTTTTCAGTCTTTTTTTTGTCAGAATTACTGTTTTGATATAAAAAAAATACTCATTGAAGACAAAGATGTGCAAGGATTATTATTAGAACTCTCTTTTTTTCCTTTTTGGAGGGAATTTAAGATCAGTTTTTGTTGATATGACTTTTCAGGCTGCAGTTATTGTGGCTGTACCACAAGGTGTATTTGACTGCAGTTCTGAAAAATAATTATAGATAATAAGTATAAACCCCCCACCTTTTAGACTGCAATCTAAAAAATATAACCTCCACGTGGTATCTATTTATATGGCCATTAGCCTCATTTCTTCTCAAGATGACTCTCCAAAGCATGTATTCAGTTACTACTGAAGGGACTCTCATTGTAGGAGTTCCAGTTGATTTTTTTGTTTGCTGGATGCTGTGGCTGAGTAGGGATTCCCTGTTCCTTGAGGCCACGGCCTTAGTGCACTGTGTGGGACCCTGGGTAGCATGGGAGTAAAAATACAAAGCTCAGTCTAGCACCTCCCTTGATGCAATTATCATAATCCACAGGCAACACTGCTCTCTTCCTTGCCTGAGGAGCCTTGGGATCACATTTTGTCCTGCGTGGTGCTGTGGGGTGGGGAGGAGAAGGGGGGCTTTAGCTACTCTGAGAAATCCAAAAGAGCGTTTAACTACATCCAGCCACACAATTAGAAAAGACTTTCTGCCTTCTCCTAGCATTAGAATGCCACCAAAAAAAACCAGCCACCAGAGCTGCTTGGTCAGGAGAAGATGAAAACATGCCCCTTTGGAGGACAGGTCACCCCAAGCTGGGTGTCTGTGACAGGTGGCGGGTCATCCTCTGGGGACACGTGTCTCCGTGCCCTGATACCAGGAGCAGCCCAGCCTGTGGGCACTGGCACAGACAGCTCAGCCTCTCTGAGGGGGATCCCATCCTCCCTGTCAGGTCTTCCCTTCGTTGTTTTTGTTATGACTTGAATGGACATATTTCATTACACAGGATCAGGCTGTGCCCCACCGTGCACTCATCACGCGTGTCAGCTCTGCTTTTCCAATCTGCTGCCTGATCAGCCTTCGTTAGCAGGAACACCCCACTGGCACACAGGGGGCTGTGTACCTTTTGCTCGTGTGCTGCAGGACACCAGTGCCAAGGGGCTCCCAGATAAAAATAGTCAGAGCCAGAGCAAGGCCCAAGGACACCAGAAAAACCAGCTCTGATCCAGCTCTTCTCCTGGCCCGTGGTAGGGACACAGCCCAGCATCTTCTCACTCACTCTGGGTGCAAATTCCCTCCACTCTCTCTCTCTGCAAGTCCATCAGCTGCCACCTTCTGCTGTGTGCTCGTGCTTATTACAGGGGCTGTCATTTTGGTACAGTCCTTTCAGGGAAAAATCACTCTCCACCTCCTGTTGGTGACAAAAGTTATGGTACATGGGGCAGTTGGCTGGAGGAATGACAAAATTAGAGAGTTATCACACTGTAACCCCCAGTGTTGGGAAAGATTATAGATGCCACATGGGCTCTTGCAATGGGAAGCTAAGCAAGGGCAGCCAGCAGAATCCATTTATGAAGAGTAGGTCATCCTCAGCAAATATGATTAACTCCTTGGAGTGGAGGTGACGATGAGAGCTGACAGGGCTGAAGCAGCAGACATAATTGACTTGGACTTCCACAAGGCTTTTTTTTCTTTTTTTTTTCTCCATACAATACCACATAAAAGACTTAGGGTTAATAAGTCTGGCATTGATAGTGAAATTCTCAATTGGCTACAAAAAAGAATGGCTCAGTAACCGAGGTTAGACAAGTTGGAAAGTGGTGATAAATGGATACAGATGGGGTAACGGTGAGAGGTGAGAAGTGGAGTGCCTCTGGGAGCAGAGGTGGGGGCTTGTTCATGCATCAGTGACCCACCCGAGGGGGGGTGAAAAGTGAAGTGTGCACGTCCTCAGAACACACAGAACTGGGAGGGAAACAGAGGGAGAACACATGTGAGGAGACAGAGTCAAACACAGGCAGGATAATAGCCATCCCTGCACAACGCAAACGAGAGAAATTGCAACAACAGCTCAGAGTGTAAAGAGCTGGGGAAAGGATATGTGGGATTGTTTTTCTGCAAAATGGTGATTAAGAACAGGATGTGAGATGATAATAGAAAAATCCTCTACAGGTAAAGGAGATGCATCCTTCAGGTGTAGAATGAAGCTGTGACTGAGAGTGCTGGACACTAGCGCTGCAATCCAATAGTGCAAACCATTTTCACTCAAAATTTTTCTCTTTTATTCTGTGAACAATTTATCCATTAACTGGTGTGTCCATTAACTGATCAACATTTTAGTCTGTCTACCTATTACACAGCCCTTGCCAGTTCAACAGCTGAGAACCCCAAAGTTTTAAATTATTTCATCCTCATATTTAGCACTTTAGCATTAAGGAAGTATTATCTCTATTTTACAAAGATCAAAAAGCATAAAGATATTAAATTTAGTTACCAGCTGTCATAATTCTATCACAAATCCTCCAATTCTTGGAGATTTTCTTTTCCATTTCTGATGGTCAAGGAAGATTCACGATAATGAAGTGTTTTTATTCCATTAGTCCATATATAATTTCATAGTCCTGGCCTTTGGAGGAGCTCTCCAAACAGAAAAGTGAGCATGGTTAGAGTATGGTCTCTGCAATATTTTGTTTTACTGTGCAAACAAAAGGTTGCTTACATGAATGTTTGCAGAAAGGAAGTGTCACAGGCAAACACGTGGCCTCTCCTAGATAAATGCTTTTTGCAATATTTGCCCAGCTGTAGTGATTTTTCAGCTTGTGGTTGGAGAAGTGACCTCTGATCTGACCTGAAGAGGCAGGTTCTCGAGCCACCCGCTGCAGCAAACTCCTCTTCTCAGCAGAGTAAGATGATCTGACACACACCAAAGTTACAGATTTTACAGTAAAGAGTCTCTGCCCGTGCACCGGGAACAAGAGCTAAATCTGAGAGCTCTAAAAATACAAACATTTAATCCTGGATTTGGTCAAAGCAAGACTTTCAGTAACTCAACATGGACAAAAAAACCTATAAAACATATTTGACCATTACCAAATTGACTTGCTGAGTTATTTGCAGTAGTGGAGGACATTTCCTGGAACACCAAGATCTACCCTACTTGTCCCACCCACCCTACCAATGGGAAAGCTCCCATTGACTCCAGCACAGCAGAGTTGGCCTGGAGCTGAACACTTTTTTAATTCCACCTCAATAACTATACCTGGAAAATAACTGCAGATAGGACCTACACATTCCCTAAGCCAAGAGCTTAAATTCTAACAGAAGACAAAAGCAACAATTGAAATATTGTCCATACTAAAAAGAGAAGCAAAGTTGAGAGTTACATTGTTAAGGACCAGACTAGCATGCACACAGCTAAGAGCATGTTTTACTGGTGCAAACCTCTTTCTAACTGCAAATAACTAACAGTATTAAAAACATCCAGCTCTAAACAAGCATTGCTTAAAATGCTCCAAATCCCCACATTCAGCAAAGCCCTCGAAGCTCGTGTTGAGCAACTAGCACAACACACTAATGGCACACAAACATTTGCTCTGGCGATTTCCTCAGCTGGGGTCACAGTGCCAAAGTGTGATGCCTCTGTGCCACTCCTTGCTTGGAGTTGGGATTAGATTGGGTGGATAAAAAAAAGAACCATACTGCTTTCCTTAATCTTGTTTTCCTTAAAAGCAAAAGCCACTTCACCTATGTCATGTCTACCTTGTAATTATCCTTTGTCTGTTTTGGAGCTGTGCATTTAAGTGCTTTTTTCTGCTCTTTTGTCACAACAATCTGTGGCTTGTGATCATTGTTATTTAAGAAGAAAGATTTAAGGAGAAAGAAAAGGAATTTTTTTTCTTCTTTTGCTGTGCATTTGCAGATGGAAAACATTTCTTCTTTTTTTTTTTTTTCTTTAATACTTCCCTAAAAAGCCTCCCTGAACTCTCGTTTTATGGACACACAAAAAGCATAATTTTCTTTGTGTAACTTGACACATCCCAGCGGCAGCACAGCGCTTGATTATTTGATGAGACAGCGTTGTGGATCACACGCACAATGGCCCCCGAGAAAATTACACCCTCCCAGGCTTCAGTGAGAATCTCTTTGATGACAAAAGAGTTATTATTATGAGTATTATGCAGACAGGTCAAGCTCTTAATAATTTCAGGAGTTGTTCCTTTATCATTTCTTGACTGTTTGGGCAGTGCAAATGCAAAGGTAACTTCCAGTCCATGGAGCAGAGACTGGATTTAGCAAATTGTTAAAAGCATTTGCTTAACTCTAAACATAAGGAACAACAGCTGAATTAATGGGAGCACTCATGTACTGCACACTAAGGATATGCTTTTATAGTTTTATTAACTCCACTTAATGAAGTTTAAAATATAGATAGAGAGAAGTATTTGTAAGTCTGCTGAAACAATGCACTTTCTCTTCCCTGTCAGAGCAGTAGCCTTCATTAACTCAGCATTCTGCAGCCTGGCTAACTGGGGCAGGACTTGCAGTAACTAGTATAGCAGGTTGAATTATTCATTATGAACTTTTTCTTATGGAGGAATGTATCTTCTTAGTTTTGCTGCTCAAAGATCTTACATGAACATATCATGATTTTTTTTTTAAATTATTTCTCCTTTCTAGAGGATTTCTTCAGCAAGGAAATGGTGCAAACAAATTATGCACAGTTGGTTGTGACATGATCACATCAGGACTCTGCTCAAGAACTCTCTACTGAAACGTGTGACTGGTCACTTAAGTTATATGATTTCTCTGTTTGTTAGACTGGCTGAACAAAACATGGAACAAAGACAATTTTACAGCTAAGAATTCCTCTGATTTCCTTCAAAAGGAACTTTTTTTCTTTTCAAGGTTTCCTGACTTACTCAAAATCTTCTTGCTTATCCCCAATATTTTGCCTGTTTCCACCTCTAATGACACAGTATTCCTTTGGTCTTAGCAGCCCATTCCTAGCAAAAACTTTCTGAGACTCACTGCCAGGCTTAATAAGGCTCCCAGTGGGAAGAAGTTGAGATCAACAAGGGATATCTCTGTGCTTATTATCATGTTGAATCTAAGTGGTGTCATTCCTCAGAATTCATTAGTTTAACAACATTCCCAAAATATACTTGGCAAGTTGTAAATGTATCCTTTCTATTAAATTACTTGAAAGTTATAGATTTTCTTTTCTTTGTGTATACTTTCACTGAAAACTCACTCGCCTTACCGATTGCCGTGAAAGTTTATTCTTTATTGGAATTAGCACGAGAAGCACTGGGAGTATTTTTAGCAATGTGCTTTTGATTAACGGATCATATTTTGAATGTTGTTAACAGGGGATTTTTAAGTGCAAGATTTCTTCTTGTAGAGGGTCCCACTCTGAAGTTGCTGCATCAGCATTCCCTGCAGGAGAACGCAGAGCAGTGGAACAGAGGGGGTGAATGTCCATCAACAGATCCCAGAGCTGACAGCTTTGGCAGAGGAATCCCAGATGGGGGGAAAAGAAGCCCAGGAACTAGCAGCCAGTTCAGCCACTTTTGGAGTAAAGACCCTCAGGTATAAATGTAACAAGAGGTACTGCTGAAAGTGGCTCTTTACCTGCAGAACACCAAATTCCCACAACCATCCTTCTCAATCCAACACGAGGGAACAAACCTGGTGCTTGTGGCACCAGCATACCGCAGAAGTGAGGGCAGATGTCTGACCATAGTCCTTCTGAAATAAAGAACAAATCCCCTTCAGCACCAGGGCACAGCCAACAGGCAGCCAGAAGAAGGAAGAAATTCTGCATTCCAGGTGAGGAGGGAAATGCTACAGGCCAGGTCTTGGAGAAGCTGAAAGGCCTCAGCACTGGATGGTGCTTTCTCCTGCCTTAAACAGGAAAAGAGTTATAACACAGAGTCCTTCCACAAGCCTCCCTGGAAAGATAAGTTATGACAGAGAAGACACAGGACACATTTGTTTCCAGCCGTGTCCTGACTACAGATGTCTCTCAGGAAAGGAATTAGCCTGTCCAAGGGAATCTGTGGTGTCTGCTAAGCTCACAGCAGCTTGACACCTGCAAGGAACATCACAAAGAAGATAACGGTGAGCATTTGGCAACTCAGGATTTGCTTGAGCCAGCATGTCTGCTATTTGTAATTCATAGGCTTGGCAGAATGAACTGGGATTTTTCAGTGGTTTTCTCTCAACCCACAAAATAGATCTCATTTTAAAGCAGACGTTTTTCTGATCTGTTTTTAGCTTTGATACTATGGTCAGAAAGGGAAATCCCCAAAGATATACTGGTGGTTGAGGTACAACATCCTGAGTCTGAGAGATACAGAAATACCTTGAATATTCTCTCCCATCATTCTGGGCCAGTCATTTCATTCTGGTTATCTGCACAATCCTGCAGAACAGCACAGATGTTTCATAAGAGTAACACTCAGTGAACTCACACAATCTCTCTCCCAGCCACCTTTCTATTCAGAAGCTGAGTATTTGTTTTCCTCTCCAGTGCTCTGCCAGGGCAGCAGATTAATCCTGGCCATACAAAATGGTGCTTGATAGAGCAATATAAAATAAACAATTTGCAACAGATCCTGAGCTGTGTTCCATCAACTGCAGAAGCACAGGGGACACGGGGACAGCTCAGGTGCAGAAGGGGCTCATTTGTCACTAAATCACTGGCTGGTGACCTGCTGGTACACCTGGACGAAGAGATTGGAAGGTCATAAGAAATGGAGAGGCTAATGGGGACAGAAAGCCAGACATGCATGCTTATTTGCTGTCACAGTGTGTGAACATGCAATAGGGAAAGGGATAATCCAACAAGTGGGCCCAGGGTGCTGAAAGACTGCACTTCTCCATCACAGTTACTATTTGAGTGTGAGCAATGTAAAGCGCTACTTGTTTTCTTCCCTTTCCTAGCATAAAACCTGAGATTTTTCAAGCCAAGAAGTCCTGAGTTATTCAAGATGTGGAGCTGAATTAAAATATTCAGGAAAGACTAGGGAGAATCTCATATGGGAATGGAACTAACCCTCGGGACTTTAAAACTTTAGTTCACCATGACTGTCATTGCATGAAATTTAGTACACAGAAAAGGACAAAGTGTTATGACGAAGTGACATTTGCAAAGTGAACACATCCATTGCCGGATGGGGAAGTGGGTGAATGAAAAAAGGTGCCAGAAGTTGTATTTTCCTTGTTCTTTAGGAAGTTGTGTTGTTCAGCTGACGAGGCCACTTTGCTTTTTTCAGACACAAAAGGACATTTTGAAATAAATCCTACTAAAACAAACTTGGTCATATTTCATTAAAATTGTCAAGGGCAGGAATTTTAATGCTTTAGTTGCTGCTCTCCAAAGAGCTTCAAAGGACTTCACAAAGCAACTTCTCCAGCACTTCCTCATCCGAGCAGTCCTGCTGGACTCTTGGAAGCCTCTGCCTCTCCTTTCATGAGCAAGGTTGGCTTCATCAAGAGCTAATGACCAAGCCCAGGGAGACGCTGAATACCTGCAGCCCAACATCTCTGCGAGATCTCATTACGCCTTTCAACAGCACTGAGACAAAGGGAATGCCCCATTACACAGATGGATAAACTGAGTCATCGGGCTTTTAATGCGACTTGCCCAAATACTTGAAGCATTGGATAAATCTCAGGCACCTCATCCAGGCAATTAGTGTCCTCACGGCCAGCGGGTCTGGGGGAATTACTAAGAGAAAGATGTGGCACTGAATAAATGACTGTGTGCACGCTGCACACCGTGACTGAACTGCAGATTAGATCTACTTAAACTAACTTTAAAATGAGCTAATACAGATATTAGCGGCAGATTGGCAGGTTTAATCTGCTGGACTGAGCAGTGAGGGCCAGCTGAAACGCCGGATCCACTGGTGGAAGCAGGGATGCCTCCCTCCCTTCCCTCCTCTAACCACCAAACACTCTGCTGCCCGCTACAAATTAGTTTATAACTGAGGAAGAGTTCCCACATCAGATGCAGCCTGATAGCACAAGGAGGCCAGGAGCAGGCATAACCTGGAAGGACCTGTTCCCCAGTCAGAAATTGTGTCAAGATCTGCAGTGGGGCAGGGCTCCTCCCAAAACTCCACAGCCCTTTGCCAGCTGCCAGGAAGAGGCAAACCTGGCTTTGAGACAGTGGACAAAGGCATCTCCTCCATGCTGCGCTCATGTTGGACACCTCCAGCTTCCCATCCACCTTCCTGCCTCTCCCAGCCTGCAGCTCAGCCCCACATCCTGGCAGGTTTTTGGGAAAACCCAAAGTGTGTGGTGAAAGCCTGCGTAAATCTGGTTAATTTAATTACTGCTGGGAGATGGGTATCTCTGGCTGTGGAGCCACATTAGTAAGCCTGATGTCAGCCCCTCCTGAGGCACACACAGGTTGGGGCAGGAGGTGGTGCAGGGGTGCAGCCAGAGGGGCTGGAGGCTGCAAGAGGGAGGCATGACAATGTACAGCATCTGCCATCTGCCAGGGGGCAGGGAACAGGTTGGAAGTTCATATTTCAAGGCACAAACTTGGATTTCTCTGTCCCATGCAAAGCTTTGGGGTGGGGTCAGATTGGGAACATGGTGTGGCTCTCCTTTAGCACGATTTGCAAAATGATTCCATTGTCATGACTCCAAAAGCTCCTGGTTGCTCCCAGCACAGCAGAGAGGCTCAAAGACAAGATGCTTATTCAGGCTTCAGGAAACCTTGGGCATAAGTCCAGACTGAGTTGGGTCTTTGTTCACCTGCATGTATGGACTGCACCCTCCTGAAAGCAGCTGTGCCTTCCCCACTCCTGGGTGCTGTGCCATCTCAGGAGCCAGCTTAGGCACCCTGCTCCCTCCCAGGCCCGGGGCAGCAAGGCCAGAGAGCCCTCTGCCACCCCTCCTATCACACAAACCTCTGCCATGCCTTGTAAAGGACTCCTCTCTTTCCTTCTGCTCCTGTGCAACCACTTCACTCCAAAAACCCTCTTTTTTCTCCATGCTGAGGAAAAGAATTCCCACTATTTTCAGCAGGAGTTATGCACCAAGGGTATCTGCAGGTCTGAGAGTATGTCTGAGCTCCAGGGGCTAGTGCATAAAGAACAAGAATTTCCTATAGAGTCTTAAACCCAAATCATATTTCCTTCAAAGCAGCTAAATTTGCCTCATATAATCCAAGTTCTGGAGCAGCTCTTAAAAATGGAAGTGATACCCTCCTGATATTCTCAGCAGAAGCATTTTCTTCTTATTTCTTTCTACATGCAGAGATTTTCTGGCATCCATATAAAGGTTAAATCTAGCCTGAAAGCATATGCCTTTCCTCTTTGAGTTTGATTAACTATGGCTGAAATGATACTGTGAACTGGAAGCTCTGATGACTGGAGTGGTATCAGACAGACAGACAAGCAGGGGGAGAAATGAGTCTTTTTAAGTTTTTGAAGTAGTTCTGAATGAGGTCTAAATTGCACCAAATAATGTGCTTAAATAAACTGCTAGCAAAGGAAACAGCTGTCAGAATATTATACTTCTGTGGATCCAAGTATATACCCTACAGTTATGGAACAGAAAATTGCCAAATGAAGATTTAAAGTGACAAGATCTGTGTGTGGCAGCAACAGCAGGTAAAACACAGGAGTCATTTAAGCTGTTTTAAATTTAACTGTCCCGTGTATTGAGCATTGAAATTTTTTAGTAAGTGCCTTGTGAGTTTTCCTATCCATGCTTTGTTAACACAGCAAGTTTCAAACCACATCTAAACACT
The DNA here is from genome assembly GCA_037834095.1 of Argya squamiceps. Lineage (NCBI taxonomy): Eukaryota > Metazoa > Chordata > Aves > Passeriformes > Leiothrichidae > Argya > Argya squamiceps. Next base: position 4,809,645 of record JBBMKD010000067.1, on the reverse strand, counting down.
TTTAAACAGTATTCCTTGCTCTGATAAAGCCTGTCTTGGGTTTACTAGCAGAATAGGAACTGTCTGAAAGGACACCTGAAAGGAATGAGCCATGAAAATCAGTGTATTATTTTCTAAGCCCCTCTTCCCTGTTCCTTCTTCACACACAACTTTAAGGCTCAGATGCTCTACTGACCATGGGTGTGTAGGAAAGGTGGACCCACAATGTGAGTGACTCTTCTGCAGATGTTCTTTTGCCAATGGCTTGATGTAACAGACTCTTGAGTATTTGGGAACTTCAAGTGGGCAGCAGTTGTCTCCAAACCTTTCTCATCAGGGCTGTTTTGTGTGTGCAAGCACACAGCTAAAGACCTCTCACAGCTCTCTGGATAGGTCATGGGCAAGGGGGTCACTGCTGTTTTCCTTTGCACATCACCTCTGCTGCTTTGAAATCACTTTTCAAGCAAGATTGTGGCACAAGCCCTTTGCAGAACAGTTTTTTAGCCTCACCCTCTGCCTGGGGAAGCTTCCCAACAGACAGGAATAACGATTGAGGGTGCAATCTTGGCATTTGCAGGTTTCAACCATTTTTGACCTTGGTAAAGAAGACGAGAAAGGCTTGACCCTTTGGAGTTTCAGAGATATCAGTTGTAAGCATCTCACCAAAGAGCCTGTGTTTGCAGGAGGAGGAGCTGAGTCCCTCCCTGTGTGTCCTGCTGGGCTCACAGGGTACCTCAGTGAAGTGGTCCAAGCCCAGATCCAACTCTGACCCCCAGTTTAATCCCAGCAGCCTTCCAGTGCTCCCTCCCTCTCCCACAGAACTCAACAACACACAGCTAATTCAAAGTCAGCTCACCAAAGAAATGCAAAGAGAGCAGTCTAAAACCTTCAGATGAGTTTAAATGTGTTCTTAAATATTTGGCCGAGTGAGGGCCGTGACTCTTTGGCTACAGACAGGCAAGTCATGAGCGTCAGCTCTGTTTTCACCAGGGTTGGCCTGAGAGGGTGAAAAAAGGGTTCAGGTTTTTAATAAGCTAAGAACATGAGGCAGCCTGCCCAGCCAGGCTATGAGATGAAACATTCAATCTGATCCATCCCTATGGTATCGTGGAGGCTGTATTTTTGGAAACTTCACTTTTTCACATTTCTATTTTCTCATGGCTCTGCCTCTGGACCTCATTAATCTCTATAGTACTTCAAGTGAACAATTGCCCTAATTCCATCTGGCTGGAGTACAAAAAAAAGACATTAAAAAAAAAAAAAGAAGGAAAAGAAGGTTGCTTTTTTTTTCTTTCTTTTTCTCCTTCCCTCCTTATTCTGGAAATTCCTGATGATTCTATTTAACAATGGATGTATGAAAAGCTTCCTTCTCAGGAGACAAAAGTTAGGAATATAACTGAAAATGCCAGTGAATGTAAATTAGAAATGAAGACAGTGATGGAAAAGGCTCATTTTTTTTGTGATAGACAGCCAGTCACTCATCCTTTACAGAAGCCAAAGGGCTGCTGCTGGAAGGATACAGTGGCCTAAAACTGGATAAACTCTGTGGTCAAAAGTTGAATAGGTTACTTTTAAGAGGGTTCAGAAAGTAATGGAGAAGGAAGGAAGTAGTTTTCTGATATAAACATATTTCTTAAGTCACCAAAAGAGGGTCTTGACATTCAGCTCTTCTGAAATAATATATGCCACCCTACAACTCTGGAAAATAGTGTAAAAGCAGCACAAAGTACCCAAAGCACTCAGCTGAGTTTTCAGCTGGAGTCAGCACCTCTGACTGGTCTCATCTAAGCCCCTTTTGCCAGGGACTGTTAATGTCTAGAAGTGACCTGTGTCAAGGGCCTTTTAAAACATTTATTTATCAGGTTTGGGGTTTATTTTTCTTTCATTCAGTAAAGCTCTCCTCATTCGTATTTCTCATACACACAGACTACTACACTATTTCATTCCTGCACATTTTTGGTGCCTCAGCACTGGGGACTTCAGGGCAGCATTTGGCCCTGCAGTGCAGCTGGGAACTGGTGCCTTTGCCCTGCTGCTGCAGCTGAAATTCTCTTGTTTGTGGTACAAATCATTATTCCAACTCAGCTTTATGTTTTAAGACAGTTTCAGTTTTGTACTGAGAAGCAAAATGTAGAATTTTTGAGAAAGGATGTTCACAGTAGCAGCTGAACCCTGCACATGCCCAGGGCGGAGAAATTCAGCTTGCAGGTACTTACTACACAGTGTCCAGCTCCATAGGCTTATTAAATGAATCCTGATTTACAGGCAGGTAATTAAGAGCAGATCTGCTGAGCAAGAGAGCAGGGTTTCTGCAGCTCCCCTTTGCCAGCTGGCTCATGGTCAGAGCGCGGCGTTGGCACCGGGGCTGAGCCAGCCCTGCCAGCTCCTCCACTCCCACAGCTGCCCTTCTCCTCTTCCCTGCTTGGCTGCAGGCTCCTCCACCTCCTTTCAGCTGAACAACTCTTCTTCTGCCACCTCTGAGCTTGCAGGAGGGGTTTGGAGTTCCTTTTTCTTCCTTTTTCTTTCTTTTTTTTTTTTTTTTTTTTTTTCTCTGAGAAGTATTTGTAAATGTAATAAACCTTAAGACTTGGCTTTGCTGAAGGACTGACATACAGGATGCTTTCCTAATTCTCTCAAGCCTCCATTAATCCTGATTAATGCCATTAGCGTGGCTTATGAGCAGGGGAATGAGCAGGGAATGAATGCATTCTGGTTTGTCAGACAACGACCTGTTTCACATTCCTAGAAATCAAGCAGGAATGGACATCCATGGCCAAAGTGTTTCAGAGTGGACACCTCTGCCCTGTAGATCACATGTTCCTAAGGCAGTTTTAAATAAGCTGAGTCAGTGGCTGCTTTTCTGAAAGCTCCATTGGAGAAACTAACTAAACCCCTTCTTCCCATGGCACTACTTTAGAGCAATTAAACTTGACCTCAAGTTCAGTAGCCAGTCTCAGCTTAGCTCCTTCTGCAATTCCTAAATGACCAGGAAGGCACCACGTGCTGCTCCTGTGAAATCTGTGAGCACTGGCTGAAGTCTGATCAGCTTTCTGGGCAGGGTCTGCTGGTTTGGGAGGCTTTGCAGCCTTTCTTCATAAAGACTGAAAGGTGGGGAAATGATCTGGGAGAGAGGATGTTATAGTGGTTTTCATGTTCAGGTCCCAGTTGAGGTCTGTGCAGGTTGTAAGCTGTTGCAGCCTGCATTTCCCCGTCAGCAAAGCATTTCAGCACATGCACAATTTTATTCATCTGATTGATACTGCTGACTGTGGGGCATACAAAGGTGTAGCTCCACAGTGGTGATACAGACAGGAGCTTTATGAAAAACCTGCTCATTCTCTGTGAGCTGAAAGGTGTGAGGGGCAGAAATCCTCTTGCTTTAGATGACAAGGTACAACATCAGAGGCTGCACTTAAAATTTCAGGGAAAAGGCAACTATCAGCCCTGGACAGTCTTTAAGTCCTTTAGTAATTTACAGCCTGGCCATGTACAGCCACATCAGACAGGGCCTGGGTCTGTATGTTCAGAGTTTCTAGTGATTTGGGTTGTGCCATATCCAGGGAGCCAGAAGGTTGCATTGCCAAGCATACTGCATTTTCTGAGTATTTTGTACAGTTCATCTGCTTATTTTCCTTGCTGGAAATAGTAATCACTTTCTTGTATCCCACACACTCAAACTCACATCGATATGAATTTGGAAAATACTGTATTAAATGATTTATTCCATCTTTATCCATTTCCTAATAATGTAATGAATTATTGATGGGCACTAGGAAAAAGTAAAAGAAGTAGAATAGTATTTCAACAGAGGCAGTTATTCAAAAAAGTGAAGTGGAAGGAAAGTGTTTTCCATGCCATCAGATTTTGTACTTCGAAATATTTTCCTATCCAAAACTAGGACGACAATATAAAAACAACTCTCTTCAAGTACTTTTACAAACAGAAGTCTGCTCTAATGCAGAATCTGGCCAATGAACTTGTAAAATCTTCTACTGAAAAAGAAAAGCAATTCTGAAAATGCATAAATCACTTTGGAACCATATTCAGAATATTTTCATTTAAAAATTCAGACAGAATGGAGGCTTTGGCAATTAAAGCAAATCCTTGGGAAATGCCTAAAATTAAAAAAAAAATTAAACTCAAATTCACCCTTTCACTCAGACAAGGTTGAGTTTAATGAATCAGCTTCTCCTGTGCCAAGTATGATGAGACTTCATTCCTGACTCCACTTCCAAGGGCCACTGTGAAAAGATAAGCAGGGGGCCAAGAAGCCAAGCTGTAATTCTTCTTGTGGAAGGAAACCAAGAAAAAATTGTTTAACAGTTATTACACTGGTTGTTAAGGCTCTGCTGATAGTAACACTTGGGTAAAGATGAGACCAGACCTTCATTGTAGTAACTTGTTAAACCCCAAGAAAAGCAGCTAATGCTGTAGTAGAATTGTTGTAGCATTTGTGCCCTTGGTGCTTCAGAAACAGAGCAAAGAAAAAAAGTACCACCCCCAAATAAAAACACCTGCACAGAGGATGACTTAACAGAAAAAAACCCCAAAACCTCCACAGAGGAGGACTCTAAAAATATTCTCAATTATCTGCAACACAATAACAGCAGTTGATTCAATTTGAGCATTATGGTTTTATTATTTCTCTCTCTGTCAGCGGGATGCATACTGTGAACAACAATCTCCGTGGGTTTTTTTGAGAAAGTAGGAAATTCACAATGGGAAAGAAGAAAGGTAAGGAAACCCTGAAGATGTCTTCTTCCTCCGTTTTAAAGGGCTAGTAATGAGAAGGAAACTGGTTACAGTCAGAGCTGCCAGGCTATCAGATGGAATGAGATTTGAAGGGGAAAAAATTAATGGCATGCTAAATATGTTGTTGAAATGCACTGGGAATAACTTCACGTTAGGAGGAAAACAGCTTAAAATCATGTAAAACGGAGGTCAGGCGTGAGAAGGAATGTGTCTGAAGAGAATTGTGTGCATGCTAAAAGCTGCCCACAGATTCTAAATACACACATTGAGAACTGCACAATAATCTGGTCAAACAAGGTTTGCAGAGGGGCAATTATCTACATCCGCAGTTATTTTGGGGTACACTGCATATTTTTTACTTATCACAATCTTGCATTCAGTGACATAAACAAATATGAGGATGTGGGTCACTACAATTTTTTGCAGAGAAGGAAGAATGTGATAAGAGTAGTGTTGAATTGCTCTGTTAAAAACCTTGAATACTTTTATCAATTTCAATTGTAGTGGCAAATTTTCTTTTATCTCTGCTCTCTGAGGGAATAAGCTTTGCACACTCATGCTCTGGGCATGTGCATAAACATATCAAATTTTTGAAACAGTTGGCTAATTTTAACTGTATTTGACAGAGGAACAATTCTCAAAGTTATGAAGGTCCTAAAGGCTTTCAGAGGAAAGGGAAAGGCTGCAGCGTGCCCTGATACCTCAGTGCTGAATTCTTGTGGGACTTCAATGTGGAGGCATAAAATTAAGTCCCAAAGTTCATGAAATTACTTGCTTGAACACTACAGTAAATTATAACAAGAGCAACAAAAAAATCACATTTAAACAACCAAAGTTGGAAGGCTCCTTTTTAACCAAGTCACCATCAAAATTTCAAAGACAGATTCATAGTAATTGATCTGTGGAATGCCAACAGAGGGTACTTCAAGGATGGCATCACATCACAATTATCTTACATGGGAGACTTGGAAAATCAGCCTCTAAAACCTTTGTTCTTTGAAAGAACAAAGTTACAATTGCATCTCCAGCTGAAATCCCTTATAAGTTTCTGAATGGCGCAGGCTCTCACTGCATGGTGAAGCAAACAGTAAAGGACATTCAAGGGAAAGAGCAACTGAAGGAGTGGCCCAGGGCAAGAGGAATCTCACTTGCACCACCATGAACGTGTGTTCAGGGATTGAGGCAAAGACCAACCAGTAGAGATAATTTGAAGGTGTAAATTTTGATTAGCTGGAGAAAGAGCCTCAGGGCTGTTGCTCTGGGGGGAACTTCTGCCACCATAGAAACTGAGAAGTAGTGCTGGAACCCAGCAGCCCCAGGAAAATGGCGTTTTGAAATCACAGCCTCTGAAAACTTGACTTCTAGGAACAGGGAAATAAAAAAACAGCTGATGAAAGGACCAGGAATGGCATTTGATTTTTAAATTACGGGAAAGAAATCTGATGTAAAAAGTTGTTTTGCATGAATTTGATCCCAGTGCTATTAGAATCCAAAGGCTGTGGGGAGGGCCACTAGATGATTCCAGAGAATATTCTGATGGCGTCCCATCTAAGGGAAGAAAATGAAAAATATTTAAGGCATTTCCACAGAAAGTTCCAGAGCGGCATTATCCAAAATAAAGACTTCTACATTAAAAAATGCCTCCATCTTTAGTATTTCTTATTTACTCAGCATGTTAACAAGGTGGAGAGCTAAGAAATTTTTATTTAAGAGAAAGTCTTTTACAAAAGAAGGTCCTGGACAGCCTGAAGTTTTCCCAATTCAAAAATCTACTTCCCTTAATCTAAAGGGTTAATGTGGTGGTCTCTACACAGTGTTGTAAAATATCTTGGCCAGCTGGAGTGCTTACTACATAGTCCATAGTCTCAGACAAGCCTGTTCTCTTTAAATTGTATTTACATGGATTTTCTTTCTGGTTTTCTATTTGTTACACTGTGTTAAATAAATCTGGCTTTATTCAAGATAATTTGGATTTATTGATTATTACTGGGGACAATTACTCTGAGTGATGTCCCAGGGGAAGAAAATGAACCTCTGGCGAGGGGCATGGTGGTTAAGGAACTGTCACACTCAGTTAAAGGCACAGGAGCTCTCTTGTAGAGAAATAAAAGGATATTCTGGCAGTGCTCAGTGCACAGGCCATCTAACTGGAGACTAAAAATATGCACCATGTACTCAGCAGCTCATAAGGGATTTTTCATTTTGATATCACTGCATTAGAGGCCATCTGGAGTCACCCCTGTGTCCGGCCTGCTCTGTGCTCAAATCCACCACTGAGGCCCAACCACCAAGGCCCTGGGTGCTAAATGCCAAAAATCGAACCAACTTTAGATTTTTTAGTATAATGCACATCTAGGTGATGTCTTCATGGCCTCTAGATGTCTGATATGGTGGAAAAATACCAATTCTTAATCCCTTTTTTCTTTATATGACATACTGCCTCTTGTTGTACTTTGTATAGAAAAGACAAAGAGGGTTAAAGAGAAGAACATCTTAATATTGTTTGAACTTACACTTCTTTAAAAGGCAATGATAAAATTCCCTTTAACACAAAGAGAGTAACCTTGTCACAAAAGCAAACAACAAAGCCACATAGTCCAAGTCCTCTGGAGTCTCAGTTCTTGATTTAAGAAGTTCATTCAGCTGCTGTTTGTTTCTATTTACATTAAAATCCTTGCAGTTACAGATGTGGTTTGCAGCAGATATGTCATTGCTGCACTCTTTGCCTCAGGTCTGTACAGCCAGTCCCTGGGGGCAGAGAGGAGCACAGGGATATCTCAGCCACGTCTCTGGGTGGGACAAATGCAACATCCCAGTGATGCTTCCCAGCTCCCTGTGAATGGGATGTTGTCACCTCCACAGGGCTCCCAGGCACAAACTGGATGGTGTTGATATATATTTCCTAGGGATTTTATCCTTTTTGTTTGTTTGTTTGTTTTAATTATTGGGAGAAAAAAATAGGGGGAAGAGAAAAGATTCTGGGAGAGGCAGTGCCCCTTTTCTAGAGCCTGACGGGTAGAAAGAGATGCTGCTGCTCAGGAAATTGGGATGGGAATAAGAGGAGGTTTCCATTCATCTTTGATCAGCCCATTGTAAAATTTACACTTGCTTAAGTCCTGCAAGAAAATAGCAGAGATCTAAAATGGAATCAGACAAACCTCTGCATGTGCTGACACTCCTCAGCACTGGTGTGGCTGCTCAGAGAGAGGAGAGAGTAAATAGGGGGTAGGAGGAGAGAGAGATGAGATTATTTTAGCATTCTCTCTCTCTAGGCTTGAATATTTGTGCCTGTCCCTGCTCATTTTCCTCTAGCAGAGTCAGTGGACAAGGAGAGAGATCATGAAGATTTACAGCTGTTTGAAGGGGAAAAAGAATCAGGGCAAAGGCAGAGAAGCCCTTGCTGTTCACACACTCCTGGGGACTATTTTTTTCTCTTTGTTTTGATTCTTTACTTAAGAGTTCATCAATGTTTAAATACACAGAGAGCCCTTCCTCATAGGACAACATCAGCCGTGAAGAAAAAGAGGAAAGAAGCACTTTTATTTCAGATGCTATCTCCAAGCAACGTACAAGATTTACATTGAGTCCCTGGCTGGATTGTTGAAAGTGCTTCATTTAGTCTGTGCTCAAAACCATTCAGGCTTCAGCACAGCTTTAGCATGTCCTTGTCTCTCAGGGCAAGGACACTCAGGAATGCAGGCCTAAAAACACAAATAAAAATTAGGCAAAACCTTTGTGATTTGTTCACTTTGTAAGGTGAATTTTGGTAGCCACTAAGATCACATACATCCCTCTAATCTTAGGACATCAGGAAAGCTCATTGTCCTCTGAAGAAACAGCAGAGTTTTATGAAACACTTACTTATCTACTTTTATTTATTTTATTACTTGTTCCCAACCAGCCATTTATCTCAGTTAGTTACATTATATTAACCCTGGTAGCATCAAAATGCCTCATAGTCTTTAAAGTATTTATCCTGACTCTTCCTTATCCTTAATATATTGCTTTTCTCATGCAAATAAAGTACTTTTCTGCCCTTGATAAGATGAGGGACTTGAGGCCATGATTTGAATATCCACCTGTAGGTGAGTGGCCCAGGTTCACCTACAGTGATGTGAAAATATTGCTTCATTTCACTTCCACCTTGCTGCAAATCTCCTCTTGGCAATGCAGACTGACAAAGCAGGTGTACTCCAGGACATCAGTACCTCTAATTCCAGCTGAAAGAAAAATTCTATGTAGCCAGCCATTTTTATGTAACATGAATTTGAAGACTTTATATAACTGGTAAATAAATATCTCTTAATTTCTCCACTAAGTAAGCAAGTTAAGAAGCCTCTAACAAAGGTGAAAAGAGAACAGACTCTAAACCTTGTCTTTCACCTTGCTCCTGGTTCATTTTATTGTGTCTTCCTGCAGCAGCATAAATGAAGTAGACAGGTATATCTGTCAAATTTAAGACAAATGTTTTCCTTGTGTTTTTTTTTTCTTCCTGGTTTTATCTTAGGAAAGAAACCCAAAACACATATTATCATTCTTTATTCAGTATTCAGGAGGAAGTATTTAACTTGCCTGGAAAAGGTGCAAATTTAGGATGAAAATGGGGGAAACATGAATCAAAAACACAGGGAGTGTCTGTTTTCTTAGAAAGTTTGTCAGAGTTCTGCTGAGTTTCAAACACAAGCCCAGGAAACAGAGAGCCTGCAGAGGTTGCAAAAGATGTTGGAAGTGCTCTGACATGGCAAAACCCAGGACAAGGCAGACACACACTCATGGCACAGCAAAATCTCTCTTAAGCAATAAACCAGAACAGTAAATTTTCAGCATTTCTACTTCTTCCCCCAGGCAAGGGAAACAATCTTCATTATACTGAAGAGTAAATAGAGGCAATCTCAAGGAGACCTTTTACAGAAGCAGCAGCCAAGTGTTGTGTAAAGCAGGGCTGGAATTCTGCACTTTTGGGACCAGGGAGAAGGCTCAGTTCAGCAAGAGGGAAAGCAGCAAAACCTTTATCTGAACTCTCCTTTTTTCTGGGCTGCAGGGGAAGTGTTATTTCTCCTTCACCAAATGAGTCTGAAGTCTCACATGGGGCATCTTCAACTATGCCCCAGCAGGGAGCAGGTACAGTGCAAGACAGATATGGACCTGCTGGAGTGAATCCAGAGGAGACCATGGAGATGTTCTGAGGCCTGGAGCCTCTCCTCTCTGAGGAAGAGCTGAGGGAAATCTGAATTTTTTCCACCTAGCACTGTATTCCCCACCTTCTCTTGGACTATATGTGGACCATTAACAGAATACCACATGTCAGAAGAGACACAGCAGTCTCAGAATTTTAATAAAGGGCCCAATGAACAACAAAGAGATGCTGCAAATGCAGAAATGCCATCGCTGAGTTATGAAGTCCCTGCAGTACTGCCGGGCTTTCAGCTCCTGATGTCCACCAGCAGTGACACAGACCCTGACACACCAGTGTGGGGTTTCCTTACCATACTATTTATTTCATGAGAGCACAGGCATTCCCAGCAGAGATCATCCTTCCACGGTGCCTGCCTGTGCAGATGCAGGGACGATCTGAGCCTCATCCCTGGTATTTTATTTCAAGTGTGTTTTCTGTAGCTCCTTCCTCTGTAGGTTAATGAAGACTTAAGCACTCTGTCTGAGCAGCACTGATGTAAAACGGCTGCTTATTGCCTGTTCCATCTCACTGACTTTTATTGTGATACTTAAACCAAAATGGTGAACTATTACACTTCATAGCCTGAAAATAAAAGCAGAATGTTAAAAAGCAGAGGCTATAACCTCTGATCCAGTCAAAATTGCTCTAAACATCCAAGGCTCATAATCTTGAGACAACTCAGCTCCATGGGGACAGTGAAAGGCATGGATTATCATCCACAGCATAGGAGGGACTTTATTTGTAATGCTACAACTTTTATTCTTGCCATGCAAGATAACAGGAGAAATCCTAAGACAGGGTGTGAAACAGCTCAGCTCCATTGACTCCAGCGGAGCCAATCCAGTTTACACCAGTGGGAATTTAGCCCACTTGCTAGAACGCTAAAATAATCTGCAGCAAATAGGAGATAATGGTTCTCCTTTTCTTTGGACCACATTAAGAAGCCACTGAGGTGATGACAGCCAATTTTCCCTGTTTCCAAAGGCCCACCTCTTCTGCAAATCATTACAACTACAAACACTGCATTTCCAATTCTGCATTTTACAGGAGCCACTTGGGCAGTACAAAATCCATTTTTAGAGCCAGGAGGTCCTGAGGTCAGATCCACAGTGGCTTGGGCACAGAAATCAAACAGGAGAAGGGAGGAGGGTTGGCTCTCAGTCACATTTCCAACTTCCTGATCTTGGGGAAAGCCAGAGGCCAGTTGAAACTGGCTTAGCTTTAGAGGAGGGAAGGGACTGCTTTTTGCTGTAACCTCACTCCTTATGCACACAGGTATGTTCTGTTAATTTTGGATAACATGGTTTTAAAGGGGCTACCTAAGATACATCCAAGTTAGCCAAGATGGATTTAAGTTCCATATTCCAACAATCTTCCCATCCAGACAGTGGAAATGCACAGTTGAACCAAAACAGCCTGGGTGGACACCTTTAGTAACACAAATTTACCTGGTGGTTGCACATTTCTTATGGTGAACTCCAGCAGATAAAGGTGACACTACTCAGAATTTCTGGTATTACACAGAGTGAAAACTCAACATGTTTAAGTTGCAAAGGAGGAATAGTTTGAAGGATCCCTGGTTTGGCCTAAAGCATGTAAAATTGGTGCACTCTGACAAAAGGAGCCTGTTCATGTGGAACCTGAAGACACTTCAGAGCTTGTCTTTCTGCTCATAGTTTCCTCCCTGCTGAATCTGAGCAGGTTGCTGAAAGCCCATATCTTTGAGGGAACTAGAAACGAGAAAAGGCTCATAAAACAATCTACAAAATTAGACACGACAGCCCTTCAGGAGGTCCCTGCTCTCCTAAAACAAGTCTACTAAAACAGGGAGGCGTTTGGGATGGGAGCAAAGTCCCAAAGACCTCTCCTAGACTGTGGCCAGGACCCTGGAGCAACAACAAAGTAGCCTGGCTCCCATAGAGAACATGTCTGCAAGCAGCCCTGGATTAATGGGACACTGGGAATTTATCCAGCACTAAGTAAAATAACAGAGATAAGATTTTTTAAGTGACTCACTGTTTGGAGAGTCTTCTGGGGTACACAAGTCAAGACACCTCAGTCTGTTAAGGAACATAGGAGGGACCCAGCTTCCAAGAAGAAGCAGATTTAAGGATAATAGATTTACATATTAGGTTCTTTAAAAGCTGCCTCAAGGTAGGAAATAAAAATAAAATGACTCAAAGTAGGTCTACCAAGGCAACCTACAGTCTATATCTACTATTGAAAAATCTTTTTTAAGATCAGCAGAATCCAAAGCAATTCACTCCTGTACACAGAAAATCTGAGGAAGTTCTTGCTAGACGAAACTGAAGGTGCAGAGGGCTTGAAAGTGTTCAAAGTGGGGTTGGAAAACATCTTTGGACAAAAGTACCCCTTGAGGTTTCTTAGAAACACATGCTCAACAATTAAAAAAGAGAAAGAAATGTAATAAATAAAACACTTTACTGTAGATAAAGATAACATTTACAGCTAAAGAAGCACCTGAGTCATCAGATCCTGAGAGAGTTCTGTGGGGAAGTATCTCCATATCTCTGATCAGTTCTCCCATGCTCCCTTAAACTCCTGTTATCCATCCACTTTAAAGGAGAGGATATGGGGCTAAGCAAGTCTTGGTCCTAATCAGTGCAGATGTTTTCCCATCCTAATGTTCATATGTCTGAACACATTTATGGAGATATGGATTTATAGAGCTCCTGATAACTGTGAAGGTGGCACTGGTTTGTACCTGGTAATTTCTTTCTAGACTTTGCAATGACCACAGTTTTTTTCTACTTTAAAAAGCAGTAAGATTTTAAGGGACTCAGTCCAGCAACTTGGCCCCTCAAATGCAAGGGAAAAAAAAAAAAAGACTTTGGAAATACCTAAAAATAGATGCCATTAAGGAAATAAAGCAGTGGCAGCTTTACCTCTATGAAACAGCAAAGCCAAGAGAGATCTAACTAATGCATCACAGCTCTGTAGCTCCCATTCCCAGGAACTGGTCACCCTCAAATCTTCACAGCATCCCCAGGGAACAGGGGAGCACTGTTATGTCCTTTCTCAGAACCAGGGGAGCGGGGCACAAGTAGAATAAACCCTTTAACCCAAGGTCCCTTTAGGAAACCTGCAGTGTACTGCAGGATTAAAACTGAGACTCCTTATTCCTGGGCAAACACTGGTGCCCCGAGGCCAGCTGGGCTCTGAGCAGCAGAGTCCAGCCCAGCCCTGGATGAATTGCTTGGCTTCCCCCTCCTCGGAGGCATCCCCGGCTGTGCCGAGCGCATTGTGACCTGCTGCCTCTCCAGCCACGGCTCAAAGCCAAGGGAATTCAGCTCCCCTCTTGAAATCCACTCTCTCTCTCATGATAATGAGCACTTTAATCCATCAGGAAAATGTAGAGCTTCTTGGCGCCGCTTTTTATTCCTGATCTGTGTTTTCTCTCTCTCTCTTTTAGGCTAATTTATCTGATTACATGCAATGCACTGCGGCCGTGTTAAGGTACCAGTCGAGTTTCCACTTGGAGGCTTGGAGGAAAGATTACCATTAAAACGTGACTTCCATCCACTCAGCTGAAATTACTATTGATTGCCAAAGAAAAATATTTGTGCTGTGAAGCTGGGAGCTATGATGTTGAACCGTATTAACATAATGTTAGCATAGCTACGGGTGTTTAGTGGCACGCAATCAGATTTGAAATGAACGTTGATTATAGATTGAGATTAATGTTCCCATATTCATAGGAACACAATGAAAAGAGCAATTTCCTTTCTACTACAGATCAATGGTTTCCCCATTCAATTATACAGCTGTAATAATTGCATTATGCGGAAATATTTCTTAATGGCTTATTTCATTCTTTCTGTTTGCCTGGGTGTGAGTGTGTGCGTGTTGTGTGAAACAGACAGAAAGCTCTTGTGGACTTGTACTCATGCATGCATGTGTGAAATCTTTTGTTGGTGGCACTTGCCAAAGCCTGCATCCAATGCAAAATACTTTAATTACTAGTGCAAATGCGTAATCTTTGGCTGAGCTAATAATCTCTTGGCGTTTTCCCACTATTCTCTTTATTCCCCAGCAGAGCCCTCAGATTCCTCTGCTTGTTTAAGGTTTTAACAGCTGGATCCCTCTGCACAGCAGAGGTGATATGTGTGTGGCTCTGAATCCCCAGTGCTGCCCCAAACGGCACCATCACAGCCAGGGACACCTTGCTGGGTTCCTGCTGCTGTGTCCCACTGCTTTAGCATTAATTGAAGCTGGAGTTTTGGGAACATTGCAGTCTGGGACAGCCGAAACTCCTTGTTTTCTTACTGCTGTCCATCCACTCATAGCAGAAGCAAAAAAGTAGTTAAGCATAATAATTTTCTATGAGTTTCCAATTTTGTTCTTACCACTCAGGGATTTGGATTCAAATTAAAAATGAGGCCTTTAATAGTGAAGACATGTCTGCTGAAACAGGAAACAACTACTAGACATCCTATTTCATCTTACAATCATGGCAAGACAGGACACCTTCTGAAGGGAAATCTGGTAATGGATGGAGACTAACCTCAAAAGCACCGAAGGGATGAGAGTAGAACCTTCTCCTTCTATTTTAGTGCAATGCTGCTTGAGGGGGCTCTTTTCTCATTTTCATCAGAAATAAAAGCTCCCATTTATTCTCTCTTTTGGATAAAGCATATTAGCTCAGATGTACTCTCCTTCTAGGAAGGAACCACCTTTACTCTCCTAGTTGGCTGAGTCAGCAGCCCAGAGGAGAAGAGCACATCTTAGCACAAGAACAGATGTACCTTCCTGGAGGGGTTCATGTGGTAGTGTGAAAGAAGAAGTTTTACACAGGAAAAAGCCACATCCCTCAGAGAAAGTCAAGCTGCAAGAAAAGAAAAGGATAATATCAGGAGCTGATATGGCAGCTTACAGTACATTACCTGGCTCAGCTTTAGGGCATGTCCTGTCGTTGAACCTTTTGGTTCCAGATGACTTGGAAACGTCCCTGCAGAGATGCTTTGCTGGACAGCAGTACTGCCTGCAAGGCATGTGCAGGAGCACATTCACCAAGCCACCTCTCAACAGAAGCCTGCAACATTTCCAAGCTCTGTATGAGACACACTACCATATTTCTGGCAATGGTCAAAACTAGCAGGACAATAAAAACATTCCCAAGGCACACTTGAGTAGTGCATTTCAGAGGTTATTCAACTTTGAGGCTGAGGGTGTTCTGGTTGTACACCATTTCTGCTGACTCTGCTCTTGGCACTACCAGGAGGTTTGAGAAGTTGTATCAGTTGTCGTGTGAGAGCTGCATCATGTATTTAAACTGTCTTGACTTCCCCAGCAGAGTTCATTCTTTTCTCTAAGAATAAAAGTTTCCAACAACACGGTATAAAGCTATTCCTCAGCATGGTATGGCTTATTACATCTGCCTTACTTACATTGCAAAGTCACCAAGCTAAAGAGTTAACTTTTGTAGTGTTTTTTTCCTTTGTAATTTCTTCCCAGAGCACCCAGAAACAAACAAACAAAAAAGCATCCATATTTTGGTATACTCTACATTTCACTCCACATTTCAGGAGACTAACACAAACTGTGGGCAGCTCACAAGCAGGATTCAAAGACAGATGTCAAACCAGTTTTAGCTGCTTTTGAAGAAAACTCCACCTCAACTTGATATGTGGAAGGAATTACTAGACAAGAACTGCAGAGTCACTATTCCCCTTGTGATGCTGAGTCATCAGAGGGCAATGAGAGCGAGGATGAGGCAATATGAGCCACTCATTCAGCATTTAACTGCCCCCCTTTTTCTCCTTTCCTCAAAGTTTCACATCTCTGTTCACTTGCCTCAGCTACACAGAAGTCACATGGAGGGACAGGCACGTTTCAGCTCTCACGTGCGTTTTCCTTCCCAGACAACAGACTTTCCAAAAATGTGGTACATCTGAAGTGTCTTGCCTGGAGGAGAAATACACTGAAGAAATCATTGCTTTTATTAAACTAAGTATGTGGGCTCTTGGGGAGTGGGAAAAGAGGAGTTAAAGGAATGGAGAATGTGGAGAAAACAAAATGAGTTTGATAAATCCCAGTGAATAGAACATAGAATTCAAAGGCTATGATGTTTAAGGTTTTGAAATCTTAGCAGTTTCCAGTGCATATTTCTGAGACCTGTAGGGGAACTTTGTTTTCAGAAAAGAGGTTTTAGTTTTCCAACTTTTCATTTAACAGAATAACAAATTGTTAAGTCTTGTTAAGAACAAATTGCTCTGAAGGACTGGGTTATTTTTTTGTGCTTCATTCACTCCCAACAATATGGTTCAGTCTCTTCTGGCTGAAACACACTTGAAAAATAGGAAATACTTATGTTTGTCTGCTGCTGTAGTGTACCATGAGTGTTCAAGGCAGATATTCTTCAGCATTCTTTAAGAAGAAAATTATTATGTAAATTATTAGATCACAAAGGCAGCAAAAGCTGAAAAAAGCCTAGTATGTCTTTACAAATAAATTGCTGAAGAGAATCACAATACAGACAATTAACAGAAGAGAGAATAGGTGAGAATTTAAAAATCTTCCATTTAAAAAATTAAAAGCTGTCCCAGACTTCCCTTGGAAGGTCCCTAGATCTGTTTAGAAACCTACAGAGGGTTTCATCTCACCTGACTCCAGACAACTCCAGTGTGGGCAATGGTGTCATCCAGTCATCCATGATTCATTTATGGCTGAGTCAATGGAGAGGAGTAGGGATTTGTAAATCATGATTAATGACCAATTTTTGTCAAGCACATCAAGACAAATGAATTGTTCTTCAGAACTGTTAACTGTTCCCCATAGTCTGTAGGAGAACTTACACAGCTGACTCATGTGGAGGTGTTTAGACATTTCTACTTTATGTATCTGCAGTAAAAGTTTGGAAAAAACAAATCTCAACTTTTCCTAAATAACACAAAAAATACAAAAGTCTGAGTATTTGTATTAGCACAGGTGACAGGAACATTTTTTTCTTATCAAAAAATATCCGAATGTTTAAAATTATAACAACGGTTAGTAGCTAATTCACATCTCTTTCTTCTCTTCAGCAAAAAACAAGGAAGCAGAATCTGCTAGAGGCTTGTTCAACCACAGGTTAACCTGAAATCATATCTTACTAGGTGGGAAACATAAAGAAATGCTTTATTCACCAGCTTATTTTCTACAGATTTTCTGAGTAGCCTGTAATTCGGTCCAACACTTTATCTTGTAAATGTAGAAGTGCATGGCATGACCTTCTACTCTTAATGGCCTTCAAGAAGCTGAAGTTGGATTATTTGGGGTCATGGGTGGCAACTAAGAAGTCATAGGTCAAATTCAAAACCATATTACATCCCTAAAAACAATAACCTTTCCAATAACTTATGGCATGACCTCTAGCTCTGGTGAGTCTGTGAGGGGCTCTTGTCCTCCATTCACACATTCATGTATTCAAAATCTCCTCCTCAAATGTGAAGAAAAACTCCTTTCACCTTGACCGCTATGGTAGAATGCTTTTTTTCCTCTTCTTAAGGATAATTGTGGTTTTAGAAACACTATTTATACTAAATACTCTGCCAGGAAAGCTGATTTTAATCATATGCATGAGTTCCACCAGTGCTGCTCCACAGAGTCCAATGGAAATATCATATGAGATCAAATAAGTAGATTTTCCCCTTTTGGGGACAGATACACTCTTAAGAGAGGTATTGATATCCAATAGGTGTCTTAATTTATGACATGTTTAATTTTGTGTATGAATACTACAGTTGCCTTTGTAGAGGAGTGAAAATCCATGTTTTAATGTTCTGTACTCACAGGCCTTGTTCATTGTTAGATTCTGGCTTGTGCAGGCACACAAGTGTTCATGACTGCTCAGAGCAGCATCAGTGAAAATTAATATTCAATTATCAGTGAGGGAGGCAGAAGGGCCAAAAGGTCTGGAGATTAAATGGAACCCAATTTATGTCTATCCATTTACTTATCCTGAAGCAAATTTCTCAGCAAACTAGAACTGCCTTCCCTGGGACAACATCTTTGAACAATCCATGCCGAAGTTTCTTTCTGCACAGTGGCTCAGTCCTTTCAGGAAATAGCATGACTTTGTTGTTCTCTACAGCACCAGAGCTTGGCCAATGCCAACTGCATTTATATTTACAAAAGTAACAAAAAGAATGGACAAAATAAAAGTGGAAGGAGCTTGAATGAAAGTACTTAAAAATGAGCCTTTGGATTGTCTAACACTGTTACAGAGGCAAATATAGATTGTCATGTCTCTGAAACACCAACATGTTTCCAGAGCAGTAATATGTGATATCAGATATTAATATTTTAATAGTACTTCAAAGGACAACTAAAAAATCTATCAGTGTTCATAGATGTTACCTGTCAGAAAATAACTCATTTTACAACTTGAGATTCTCCTAGCTTAAGCTGGGAAGCTGATGGGAGAGTTGTAATTCTCAGTTGTGTGTAACACTTTGCAGGTCTTTAGTAGACCACCAAGCAAAACTTGTGAATCTGTGTTCTGTTGAGTTATTTTCAAAAGGAGTATAAACACAGCATGTTTGAGGAAGTGAATCTATATTTGCATCAAAGGCAAAGAATTTTTTTGTTTGAGAGGGACAAATATATAATTGTCTAATTTTTTTTTTTTTTAGGTACATCTAAAAATGATGCTTAGGAGCTGCATCCGCTGAGGAAGCTTGACATCCAGGGGAATTTGTCTTCTGCACTCCTGGCTGAAGCTGAAATTCATCATTCAGATGCACATTGAAACATTTGTCTCTCCCATGGGTTAACAAAGACTATAAATTTGAGGACTTGGTGTACATCACACTGGATTCATTACTGAACTCCTGTTAACTAGAATGCCTTATGTAGGGACACCCATGAGTTATGTATTCCCCTTTATATAGACAAAAAATATCTGTATTTTTGTCTTTAATGTTATTTTAACTTTTCATTTTACAGTCTTTAGCCTTCAAATGACACGCTAAAAGGAAAGTTTGGAAAATTGCAGCCTGTTTGTAAGGATGTGTGTGCTATAGCACACTCTGCTAACGTGCTCACAGCTCTGCTGTTCCTCCTTTGCACTAATATCCTCTGCCCCTTGGTCTGGGTATCCAAAGCCTCAGTGTCAGCTGTTTTTGTGTTATGCTGATAAAACAAATCCACAGCTTTCTTGCATCCACAATAAGAAAAAAGGCAGGTTCCTTTTCTGGGCACGTTTTTCCACCAAGCTCGGCTAATTTCCCTCTCAGTGGAAGAATACAACCAGGAACTCCCTAGAATTGTCCTGACTGAAGGGAACCCACCTCTGTCTGTGGCTCAGAGCTGGGAAGGGACATGGGAAGCACAGCTGGACAAGTCTGTGGGACTGCTACAATGCTTAGGGGTAAGTGCAGATACTTCTGGGAGGTGCATGGTTTAGAAAAGCAATGCTGGGCAGTGTTTTGCAGGAATTCCCAAGCCTACACCCAGATGAAGACAGAGTATGGCTCTTTACCACCATTCTTGCATTCCCAGAATGAGGAACAGAGCCCTGCTGGGAAAGAGAATGAAAAATTCAAGTGAGAGACTTTACATGAGGCTGAAACTTTCATCATCAGTGGTTAGCATTACGAAAAAGCAACCCTTGTGCTGGGTAGTGCCTTGTAACTGGAAGGGCTTATATGTCACGGCACATTGAAATACACAAACACTTTTCACCTCAGCTCAGTAAATTCTTGGCATCAATCACAACCGCCTCCTTCTTCACCTGAAGTGGTTTACACAAAACTGCCCATAATTCACTCTTTCTGAGGTTCACTGGCTCAATGAACCAAATCAAACCATCCCTGCAGGTTGCAGCAGGCTCGCTGCTCCTGTCCTCCCCCTCACCACGGGCAGCAGGAGGGGAGTAGAGCAGCACTTGCAGTGCACCCCATCTGTATGAAGTCCCCTCACTCCTCATTTTGAATTTAAAACTGCAGATTCACCCTCTTCCCTTTGCCCAGCAGCATCCCCCCTGGCTGGGTCAAAGCCTTGTCAGATGTTGCTTTGTTTCTTTATAGCAATACTGCTGCTGCCCCTCTGTGTGCAGATGTTGGGGTCAGAATTGCCAGCATCAGACTTCTTTCAACATTTTATCTTCCCCCCATACAGTCCCTCCTATCTCCCCCATCCAGTGTGCAGTTACCCAAACTCATGCTGAGTCCTCAGGATCCATGGATCAAAGAGCGTGTTGTGAGTACAGATTGCTGTGCTGGCACGGGCTTCTGCACAGTTCAGGCTCTTGCTGCAGTGGCCAGGCCCTCTTACTCTGGAAATTCCATCTTCCAGTTGCAAAAGACAGGAATTGGAAAGCTCCAGAGCCTCCTTATCCAACAGAGATGTGAAGGAGAATGAGTGCTGTGACTGTCTCTTGATACCTTATTGTGCTAGGACAAGGATTTCTTAGAGCAAAGCATCAGAGCAGAGTGCTGAGTTGTAATATGAGGGGGTATTGAGGAGCAAGAGGATATTCTACTTTCCCTCCTTCCTTCCTTCCTTCCTTCCTTCCTTCCTGGGGATTCCTGGCAGTTAAGCTGAGCTTAAAAACATGGAAAAATCAGGAAGCTGTTTTGAGTGGATGAGGCCTCTGGCACGTACACTTCAGTCTGGTGAGCATCTTGGTGAGTGCTTTGTGGTGTGGGAGGTTCCATGCTGAGATCAACAAGTCTTCCAGCCCTCAGGG
Organism: Argya squamiceps; assembly: GCA_037834095.1. Lineage (NCBI taxonomy): Eukaryota > Metazoa > Chordata > Aves > Passeriformes > Leiothrichidae > Argya > Argya squamiceps. Next base: position 4,789,048 of record JBBMKD010000067.1, on the reverse strand, counting down.
CTATTCTGGCTCAAACGGAAGCCCCCATCTGTTATTATCCTCAAGAATCTCCCTGCATAGCAGGATCATCCTTGGACATGAGGCTACAGCTGATCAGATGTTACTGGCTCCTCTTCAGTAGGTGGAAAACAAGAGGCTTTTACTGAGTGTGGAAAACTTCTTCCTGAAACTGCATCTCAAAGGTGGGAAGCCAAAAAGAAAAAAAAAAAGCAAGGCAAAGAGCAAATAGATCAGTCTCTACTGCACCTAAAGACTGGTCTGGGTTTACAAGTGAAAATGAGATTTATGTTATCAGCCTGTTCCTTTAATGATCATTTGCTGACAATGCAAGCCTGCAAACCCATCACTTAATGGAGTATGACTGGCAAACCCCCCTGAAGAAAGAGCTCTGATTGGAAAAGCAGTTTGATTCAGGTCAGGCTTGAGGTATGCACCCAAAATACTGAAGGCATTGAGTAGAGGATCAGCAGAGAGAGGAACTTGCTGCAAGTAATTTAATCAATTAATTTAGCCTGTTTCTTTTTCTCCTTGCTTGCAAAATGTTCACAGGCTGATTACAATTTCTCCAAATTTGTTTCTTATTCAAATTTACTCAATGGTATCTTTTGCACTTTTAAAAATAAATAATATTGACTGATTACAAACAATTCTCTGTGAGGACATGCTGTTCAGTATGCAAAATATGGTCTGATTTAGCTAATGACTTGGTCACATGGATCACACAGCATCATTTCTCCTCTGCAAGTGACAGCTATAGGTCTTGCAAGTCAGGAAGAAAATCAGAATTCATCACTGCTGCAAACACTAAAGGAATAGGATCTGATAAACAGGTTAAGGGAGTTAGAAACTTGGAGCATCCTAGAGGAAAAAATCAGCCTTCCTGAGATTTGCTGGCTGTGTGTAGAGTTTATATTTAACTTTCTTTCCTTCCCTATCTCAGACAGTGGTCTACAGCAGAGAGACAGAAAGGCCTTTTAATATTTGTATATCCTAACCAGTTCCAAATCTTTCAAAATCGCAGAATGGAAACTGAGGGCAAGAGAAGGAACATACAGGCTACAGCCAAATCTTGGATTTACCTTTTTGCTGTCCAACCAGCATGTTCTCAGCCCCAGTGGAAAGGATTCTGCATTGCTGTTACTACAAGCCAACAGCGAAATTTCTACAGCCTGGTGGAAACAAAAACACACACAAGAATTGTGACTAAAGAAGAGGCTAAGTGTCATCTGAGGAATTTTATACCAAAACCATTCCTCCAGGTCCTTGAAGTCTGTCTTTAGTTCAAAAAGCACAGACAAGTGGAGGTCATGGGAGGGACAGAGAGTTCCTTCTCTGTGGTGCATGGAAAGGTGCAGCTGCTGATTCCCCAGTGCCAGGGACTGCTGTGAATGGGTTAAATCATCACTTGTCAGGAAAGACATCCACTGAATTAATGCCACTTTGTGGTTAACCCATGGCCCAGACAATCTCCCAAGCTTCCTTCCAGTTCTTTCTTTGCAACTGGTCACTACGTGAGGAAAGAGATCCCCAAATGCCCCTTGCCAAGGTCCTGGCCAAAATCTAATTTATTCCAGGCTTCCATCTCCTGATGCTCTTCCAAAAACAGGATAACCCAAGTGACTTTTGAATGCAGCCACTTGTAGTTCATAGTTTACCTGGTTCCGTGCAAGTGGAAGTCAATTACCTCAAATATTTGCATGGCATGACACTGAGAAAAGGTGTGAGTGCAGCTCATGCAAATCAAACTGATACCTGAGCCAAGTCTGCAGTGTCATTTCATCTCATCAAACCACCAAGGCCTAATCAGGGGCTGCTCTGGCCAAATCTGAAAGGCAGGACTGGAATTAGATTGAAACATGGGAGAAGTGTGGAAGAGCTGCCCCGAGGGGCCCTGCAGAGCTGTGTGGGTCAGGCTGCACAGCCCTGCCTGCACGGGCAACCTCTGGGGCTTTCTGCTCACTGCAGGGCTCTTCTTTAGCTTTACATTAAAGCCAAATTTAGCTACACAACCCAAAGGATGGTGTCATATGGCAACAAGCTCGAAGGCTGTGAATCCATAAGGTTATTACCAGGACAGGGGTATTTGGAAGCAGCTGTTAAGGTGTAGGAGTGTGTACATGCACGGAAATCCAAGTGGAATTCTGGATGGTAAGAAATGTGCTTTCTCTTTTAAAAATGCACCTCCCACCTCCATTTTTTTTTTTTTGCAGTTTCATCCTATTGTCACATTCTACTTCTTCCACTGCTTTCACCTTCCAAAGAAAGCAAACATGTCCTATTTCCAGCAAAATGCTTATTCAGTGCCCATCTTCCCTGTGCTAATGGCTTTCTCAGATGGGAGATGTTGTGCTAGGCAGGAACCAAATAAAAAAAACCCAAAAATACAATTAATGGTCAGGATTCATTGTTTTTTACATGCCTTAATACTTGACTTTCCAGATTGGCAGCACCATGGGAAACCCAACACATGGATGAAGAGCAGTGGATATGGTAAATATGGGGGACAAATTTGGAAGCTGTAATTCAGGTAAGTGAGAGCTGAGAGGTTTTTTTTTTTTTTTTTTCTTTTCTTCCTCTTTCTTTTTTGGCTTTTTCAGGCAATGATTTTAGAACATGGATCGTCAAGTGCATATTAAAGAGAATTTCTGGGCTAATGTTTTCCAGCCTTGACTCTCAGATTAGTAGCTGTTTTTTAAATAGTACTTTAAAATGTCTTAGCTGTATAAGTACATGAGACCTCAATGTTTCCCTTGTGGACTAAACTGAAATTTAGTTTGGTTAAAAATATTTAATTTAGTACTTCCAACTATGTATTGGCCAAAGAAAAAAAAAAAAAACCAACCAGAGTAACCATCAGTTCACCTTTTTGTCATTTACAATGATTCTTTTGCTATCTGATTATATTTTTTTAATTAATCTCTCTACATATTAGCTGTTCTTTATTAAAGGTTAGTTTGTAGAGGACTAAACCATACAATAGAACCATGTTATATTGAATATCACAGTAAAACCTCAATAAGCACAAGTTTTCCTTTGTTTTAGTAATCAATGGATATTTAACTAACATGGGGTAAGAACTCTTGCAGTTAGAAGAATCCCTTCAGATTAAATGAAATCATTATTACAGGTTAAATGAGAACACAGATACTTCTGAATAATTTCAAAATTTTATATAAACAAGGATGAATTGAAATTCTCTTCTCTTCCAACATGATGCAAAAATTGATGCTTCATCCCCAACATCCTCCTAACCTGGCCACTCAGACACCCACCCAATAAAAAGGCAGAGGACTGCTCAGAGGTTGAAGGAATGCAAACTCACGCCATTTCCTGAAGAATTGGCCAATTCTTCCTGGCAATAGCTGGTAGTTACCAGAGGCTGTGTTTGCTGAAAGTTGGAACACCCATGTGAGTAAAAAGCACTCTTCCCATGAGTGAACTCTGACACACTTCAGAATTTTCCAAATTTTCACTCCTTCTGGATGCCTAATTTGATTTTAGGTTGTCCAGCCTGTCTGTCCATGCAGCCCTTGACCCTGGGAAGCTGGTGAAGACATGACCCTCCAAGAGGGACTGCTGAAGTCACCTAAAGGATGTCACACAAACAGATATTCCATGAGAGCTTGGTGCCTATGACTGACACTTTGTTGATAAGCCTTGCTTTTAATTTCTCTGGTTTTCACCCCAAGGAAATCTAAGAATATTTTCACACATGTAGCATTTCCAAGAAAATGTTAAGGCAGCATCAAATATTAGGGAGAGGAATTAAGGAAGATTTATACAAGACAAGCCAGTAGAAAGAATGATGAGAAAAACAGTGCTGAGAGAAGGAATAGTTCTGGGAATTATAGCAATTCCCATTGTTGCTACCAGTGCATGGCCTACATTGTTACACTTGTGTGTTAAATAAAGGCAGTGTGTTAAATAAAGGCACTTTTAGGTAAAAGTAATGCATGTTCTTTGAATTCTTCAGGATAGCAGGGGTAGATTTGCCCAGAGGAGTTGTGAGTACATTCTCCCTGAAAATGCTCCAGGATAGGTTGGACAGGCCTTGGAGCAACCTGGTTTAGTGGAAGATGTCCCTGCCCATGGCAGGGGTTTGGAATTAGATGATATTTAAGGTCCTTTTCAGCCCAAACCATCCAATAATTCTATGATTTTTTGGAGGGAAGAAAATAATCCTTGCTTTCATGGGCTACAAAGAGCATTTATACCATAAAAAGAAATGATTGACTTTATTGTTTTTAAATTATTTTGACTTACTAATTATAAATGGTGAATAAAGGCTGATGATGGTTTTGGGGAGGAAAAGCATTAAAGTTCCTCTTCCTCCCCTTCTCTAAGCTGCCTGAGATGAGAACATCTCCTCTCTCCATTGCTCTGTGCTGTCAGGGAGGGGGTGGGGAATCCAGCATCCTTAACCACTCTTTCAGAGAGGGTTGGGGAGGGGCTGGGGGGAACAGCACAAGGAAAGAACAGAGCTGACATGGATGGATGGCATGGCTTGTGCCAGGACTGGGGGCTGCACACCTCAGTCCTGCACCAACACCCTGCCAGAGCAAACCCAAGATTATGGATGGGCTGTGGAGTGCAGTGCCTGGATATGGACTTTATCAGAGAGCAAGCTGCAGATTAACCTCCTGGCCCCTCATCAGGATTGTGCTTGTGCACCATCTATTACCAGGGCTGGGCAGGGTGTGATGGGGAGGAGGGGAGCTGCTCTGGGTCCTGCTGGAAATTTTGTTTTGCTTTCTTCACTGGCTTCTGGGATAAGAATTCTTGGAGTCTTTATTTACTGCCAAGCAGAACCACTATGTGACTGTGGAAATACCTGTCGCCCAATTAAATTGTTCAGAGAGGAATTTTGGAAAGTGCTTTTAATTCAGGAGCTTAATTTAGGCTGGGCCCGTGCACCACAGCTTTCTGTCTTATTATTAGATGGAATTTTAATCACTGCAGATCTCCCCCCACCCCGAGCATTTTTTTTCCTCTCTCCCCATCTCCTAACAACCTGATTCTGGCACAGTTCCCTTCCCCTTTAACCCTTCTGAGCTAAAAATAATATCTTCTTGGAACTAGCCAAAAAGACAAAAAAGGGGGAAGGCGGAAAATAAAGGAGCAAGCAAGCACTGAACCAGAGGTGTTTAATTAGCGGGAGTGAACTGGAGATGGGTTCAGCAATCATTTTACAGCAGCCTCTCTAGAGACAGAGCAAACACACTTGGGACAAGCTCACAGGTCCCAGAGGAAGGAAGGTGGTTGCTCACAGGGCACCTCAAGCCTGTAACAACTACAAGATGCAGCACCCACGTGCCTGGATTTAAACAAGAAAAAGATCTCGTGGTGAGTGCAAGGATGCTATAAACAAGTGGCTTTAGGTAAATGTTTCAGTCTGGCCAGTTGCTCCGTGCACTGCTGTGCTCTTGCACTTAAATTGCAGCTTTCTGTAAATGCTCAGAGAAAGGGCACAGGAGGGATAGGAAGAGCATGGTGTGGGCAGAGATGGTGCCCACACACTCACAGAGCTGTCAGATGTCTGAAGCCAAGACCTCAAGCAAGTGTTTGCCTCAGAGTGGATCAAGCACCATGAACACACCTTTAAAGTACATTAAAACGCCCAGATGAGAAGCATTAAATATGGTTAATATGAGTAGTCAGGCTCTTTCAGACAATGGCTGTGTGAGTGTCCAAAGGTACAAGCCTCTGATCCTGACATCCATGCAATCCTCACAGGAAAAAACCCTGGAGTGGCTGCATGGCCACCTGAGCACGGCACAGGCTGCGTGGGGAGGGAGAGTTTTACCATGTCCAGCTACCCTGCACCCACAGTGCTGCAACTGCCACCATGCCCTGACCTTTCCCAGAATGCTCACTTTCCTTACTGCAGCCAGATTTCATGAGGATTACAAGAAAAGTCAGGAAATTTATCTTCTTAATCGAGCCTCTATGACACAACTATGACACACCAGCAGCTCTGCTGTAGCAGTAAGTTTTAGACCAGGCTTGTGTGTGGACATGGTGTAGCGTGTAACTACATTAAAGAGGTTTTGCCCAAGTAGTTTGTGCTGCAGCATTTTCCGTGCTTCTCGTGTGTTGCATCAGTTTTGGGCATCTACCCCTGCTCCTGCTGGAGTGCCCTGCAGGCACACAGCTCTGTGCTGCTGGGCCAGAGGGGAGGAAAGGCTGGAATATTCCAAGGATTGAAATCTGAGATTCTCGGTTTGGACAAAGCTCACAAACCTCTCTCTATCTCAGCAGCTGGATCTAGTCTGAGTCATCTCCTAGGATTCTCTGCCTGTTACAGAGAGAATTTCTAATCCCACCTGGGATTAAATTTGTAGGCCAAGGCATCACAGCATCAATATTGATTTTAAACCCAGTGAGACCAATAGAAGCCACAGGAAAGAGAACAGCATAATTCATTGATCAATTCAAGATAGAATAGGCAGGAGCATCTGGAAATATATCTACATCTACATGTGTCTATACTTATAGAGAAATATATCTATATTTAATTCATATAATATATAATATATTGTGTGTTATGTATAATATATAACCGGATTTATGCCTTCTTCACCTCTGCTTCTGCTCAAGGCACATTGGACATGAGGTGAAATGACCAACTGACACCTGACCTGGGCAGTGAAATTCTCCCAGTCCAGCCTGGGATCTGGAAACACACCTGTCAGCTTGAGCATAATATAGGTTGCACCAGAATGACTGGGAGTATGAACTCTGTATGGTTAAAGATGTTGATTTGCACCCCCCAAACTGAAGCATTTTTATTTTGTAAATTCACATATACATATACATATACATATACATATACATATACATATACATACACACACAAAACCTCTGAACTTTTGACATAACTTTGAATTGCCTTTTCCTGGTCATCTGTATTTACCAGGCTGTATTTCCTGCCAGAATCATTAAACATCAATCATTCTTTGTTTCATTAGTGCTGAAATGACTTTCTAATTGACTTTGTAATTGTAGTTAAAAGCAACTTTTGCACGAGCTCCAAGAAGTCCTCTCTGTGTCCTGCCTTTCATCTGCTGTCACTGGAACTCAGTGAGGATGCCTTCAGTAGAATGGTATCAGACAAATCACTTGTTCATGGGATATTGCTTTATCTTGTACTTAGTTTGATTTTACTTTTTTATTCCAGGGTCTGATAATGACTTGATGTTTCTGCATTATGGGATATCTGTCTGATTATTATCTAGCCAGGAGCTAAAACATCACACAGCAACTCAAGAAATACACCATGGTCAGCAGAGCTTCCAAAGTGTTCTTGACACTTTCAAAGTCTTGGCAACACTTTTTAAATGGCCTCTGGTTTTCAATCCTTTTGCAAAGGCAGATTTTTTTTCTAATGAAATCTCGTGTGCACTTGCCCTGGGCTGATTCTTTGGTGTGCCCTTGGTGCAAATGCCCTCAGGCTCAGCAGGGCAAGGGCAGGCACTCAGCAGGAGAGGCACTGAGTTTGTCCAAGCTGAGTATCAGCACCAACACTTCCCATCATCCAGAGGGAACATCCAGGGAGCCCTGGCTGCACAGAGGGGCAGGAAAGGGAAGAACAAGGGAATGCTGCTTCCCCCCAGCCAAAGATAGAAGGCAGAGTTCTCCCCTGCTTTTGGCTCAGGAACAGGAGGGGCATTTCCCCACCTACTTCCCCTTATGTTGGCTCTACCAGCATGGAAGGCAACAGGCTACAAAACCACAGAGGAAACAAATCTGCAGTGAGAACAGCCACGCTGCTAAAAATGCCAGAGGGAAGCAGTTTTGGCTAGGAGGCAACGCCTGGGGTGATGGGGGCCACAGCTGGTTTATTAAAAATCATGCCAAGGCCTTATGGGGCTGTTTCATGGAGACTTTAGCAGCCAGAAATGAATCCTTTTAAAAGGATCCATGTCTCCATCACTGCCTTGGAGAGATCAGCATTCAGGGGACTGTTAACCCCAGCTAATCTCTAATGCTCAGAAAAGTCCCCTCACTGAGGTCATTGTTGCTATCACGAGATTATAGTAAGATAAATCCACTTGACTGGTTTAAATGTGTCACATTCTCAGCTAGTCTTGATAAGAATTTCAGTGCAGTGCAGTGCTAAGGCCAGTTGCAATTCCCAAATCATTATCTTGCCTTTCCAAAAGCTCCTATTGAATACAGGAGCAGAAATTAGTCTGGGTGATGGCACCAAAGGCATCGCCTTCTAACAGCATTATTGCTTTATTAGTGGTGGATGGGTTAGATCTCAAGGGCAGTTCCATGCAGGAGCAGCATTTCTAGAGCCAAGCTCTCCATGGATCTGACAGAGTTTCACCTGATTAGCTCCAGGATGAGAGGAAGCTCAGATCCTGGCACACACAGTCCCTGCTCTCCTCCTGTGGAGCTGCTCATGCTCCACAGCTCTGGAAGCTGAGCTGTTCACCACAGAGTGTTCTCTGAAGGCCATCACAGCTGCAGGTAACAACAGCTGCAGGTAAAAGCTTCTGTGCCCAGGCCAAGGGATGCTTTTGCTTCCATTTGTGCAATCAGCACCATCACAACCCTGTACCTGTGGCAATCCTTCCATCAAGCCATGCCTGGTGGAGATGCTCAGAGCACTGCACTGCAGAGAGCCCACAGGGCAGGGGCTGCTCAAGGGGAGGCAGAGCAGGGGCAGCCCAGCTTGTCCCTGTGCCACTGCACCCAGGCACAGGGACAGCCTCCCACCCACCACTGCCTCTGAAAGGGAGACCAAAAGTGTCTGGCTGCTGACTTTGAAAGCAGAGGTAAAGGGAAAGTGAGGGGAGGAGGGTTGGGGCCAATAAAAAAAATGCAAGGCCTTTTTCCTCAGTAAATTTTGCTGATTTTTTAGGCAATTCTACTTATAATTATGTGGTGTCTCCTGATTCGGATCAGCTGCCTGGGGATTCTAGCTTGCACTCTTAATTAGCTGTAACCACTGCAATAATGAATGGTGTGCTGGGGTTAGTGTGGGGCTCAGCTGGACACCTTTTTGTGTCCTATTTTAGTGCCCAGGCTTGGTGACCTTTGCTGTCTGAGGATGTTGACCTGACTGCTGCATGTTTTGCTTTTGAGCATGAACCCAAAAGTGCAGATCAGAGCAGAGGGGCTGGATAAACAATCTGATTTCTACTCAGAGCAGCAGAGCAGACTGGTCAGCATTCAGGTAAATCAAACCCCTTACACTGCTGGCCATGCCCCCTGCCAAACCCCATGCTGGTTGACAGACTCAGGCACTGCCTCAATTCTCTGAGTAGTTTAAAAAGGGGTTTTCTGCAAAGGGCTAATCCTGCCTGCCTGACTTACATAGCTCAGGTGTGGTGTTTGAAAGCAGTTTTTGGTTCTGATATGAAATGATTCTTCTCCAAAAAAAAAAAATCCCTTGCAGAAGTCTGAAATTCATCCTCATGCAGATCTCCTGCTTAGGTGGATTTAAGGGTAAAAGGAATGACATAATTTATCTGATAGGCCAGTCTGGAGCTGCTCAGGTGGTTTCTTTGCCAGAGGTCAGCATAGAGAGCAGGTGGCCTGGGCCCTTGACTTTCCAGGACAGGACTTGATGCCACTGTGGACTCAGAGCAGGAGCAGAAGCTTTCCTGTCACATCATCACTTTGGCACTTCTGGGTTGCTTTTGAATATATTGGCAATTTGAACAGTGCCAGCTGCAGCAGTTTTATTAGATATTTCCTGGAATTTGAAATTAATGTGAAGTCTTAAGTTCCTAAAAGTCAGGAGAGTCTAGATTTTCTCTGCCACTTTCATCAAATCCGACAAAAAATTGGATCCAAATATATAATGGTCTTGAATAAACTCAAATGAACTAAAACTTATTGTATAAAAACCTAGGGTACATCAATTTATTGATGATCTTGGCAAAGCCTAATTTTGGATAATTTAATCTGAATTTTCAGCCTACATGGTCCTCTGATAGTTACAGGTTTGATTCCATGACTTCAGAAAAGCACAACAGATAAAAAGTGGGGGGAAAATAGTCTCTCATGCTCTGGTGAGCTGAGCAGAAGGAGAACTGACTGTCTGCTGTGGTGTTATTGACATCTGTGAGCGTGCAGGTGGACTCAGGGATTGATCTTTACTCACTCCAGTGCAGGGCTGAGCCCAAGGCAGACACTCCTATAACTGCTTCTCATTGCCTGCCACCACGAAAAAACACAATATGCATTCCAGATCAATGTAATACATAAAGCTGCAGCTTGATTTATGCAAATGCATGCAGGTTTATGCAAATGTACAACTCACCTTTCTTTGGTTGAAGTAGGTTGGCAGGTACAGGCGTTCCAGTGCAGAAAAAATGAAAAGGTGTCTGCATTATGCAATGGAGTTTTCTTCAGAGAGCAAATATCTCTGGTTACCTACAGCAAAGGATACGTGATGGAATATTTTGTGAACATTTCTTGAAGCGAGAACTCCAAATCCGTGCAGAGAAAAGCTGCTTGGACTTTTCAATAGAAGTTTATTTTCAGCCAAAATAAGATGTTGCAGCTGAAGGAAAATGTCTTTGAAAAGAATCAGGTTTTAGACAGAAAAAGGCAGCAGGGGAAAGACAAATCTGAAAAATGTTCAGTGATGTTTTTTTGGTTTGAATTTCAGGAAAAGGCTTTTTTCGGTAAGCTGGTTATTTATTGAAAGTCATCTTCAAAAACACATTTACTTCCAGTGTCACTTGTAGTTTTCTTTAAAATACTTGCAATCCTCTCTCTCCTCCTCTAAATTTTCAGTGAAAAAACCCAACAGTATATATTTTGATTAGGAGGAAACACGATTGAACTCAACAGCTGTTGGGAGTTCTTATGAACGTTCAGAAATATTATTTTAGAAAAATCCGATGAATTCTGCTTTCTCAGCAGCAATGATTTTTTTCTGAGCTGATATATCCTTCTCCTATGTTGATAGTAACTTATCCTGAATTTTACCACACATTTTCAAAGTATTGGTTGTGTAATAACAGCACAGCTTCTCTGTTAGCCATCACAGAATTCAGGCAGCTAAAACCCCTACACAGCTTTAAAAATATACCCTTGCTAAGCACACAGTCAGGAAACAAAACGAAAAAAAAACAACATGAAAAAGAGGAAGGGAAAAAGGCAGCCTTGTGCCCAGGGCTCTGGAGTACAATCTAGGGAGGGCTGAACCCTGGGAAGGACAAATATACATCATGGGGCAGAAGAAAACCAGTGTGGAGAGAGGAGGCAAAACAGCATTTCAGTCATCTTTTCTGTGTAAATAAAAGGCTGAGAGTGGATTTAATCAGAGTTGGTTTTTTTATATATTTTATATTTGAAGAAGAGCTAAGCCAGGTTTAAACTCTAGATGGGAGCTGGCCTAGGAATGGAGAGGTGCCATCAGAGCTGGAGCCAGAGTCTTGCCAGGTTGGGATCAGCCCTTCATCAAGGTCAACCTGGCACAAGGCAGAGCCAGTCCCTGCTCCATCAAATGGTGCTGGAGCTGGCTGCTCCTCAGCCTACACTCCCCAGGACTTGGTCAGTGATACAGAACTTGTTTGAAAGCTGGACTCAAATTTGAATCACAACCCAAAGATAAAATATCAGTTATTGTAGTAACCTGGGATGACAATAGCACTATAGAATTATCTTCAGTCTTCTGAATCAGAGGCAATCGAAGATTTGGTCATGCTGGGCACAGCTGAACTGGTTTTTCAGAGGGGAAGTGGACTCCTTTTAGGATTGAGCTGGGCATCAAAGAAAAGAAAATCCGCAAGTCTGATGTGTGACATGAGCTGGAAACCAGGCCCAGTGAGATATTTGGGCATTTAACTCCTATGGGGAAGTCTAAGAGATGATTTTAGAGCCTGAATACTTCTCTAGATCAGAATCTTAGTAGCCAGTGACAAAGAGATACCTCTGATAAAAATGGAGCTGACTTGGTTGTGTCTCCCTGTGTGTGACCAGGTTCCAGCTGTTTCCTTTGCTCCTGAGTGAGCCACGAGGAGCTCTGGGCTTGCCCCACGGGCTCCAGGCTGTGATGAGTCCTGTGCTGATGGCTGGGGCAGGAGCTGACCTTCCTGCTCTGTGTTCAAACCCAGTGCAGTGTGTTTTGCAAAGCTTCAAAGTGCCACTTAACGGGACTTCCATTTTCCTTCCAGCTGAAGGGAAAGTGTTGTTAAACTCCCAGGCTGGCAAGCCCGAGTTTACACAGATGGAACAGTTAGTGCAGACCACAGAACAAATACCAGAGACCAACCAGTTTCACACTTCTAAAGAAAGAAAGAAAGGAATGGCAGAGGCAGGCCAAAGCAAACAGGCCTTGGAAAACTCGAGCTTGCTGGTTGGAATTTTCAGCTGTTACTTTTCTTTTCACATTCAGGCTCTTTTGGAGATCTCTCGATTCAGCAAAGCAGTGAGCGCTTTTGCATTCATATGAAATGATTTAAAGCTCCGTGAGGAGTGCTGTGCTCAGTCCCAACAACCACAAAACATACATTGTTTGAAATTTTATAAATGTGGTTTTCACTGAGAGCCACATTTTAAATAAAAAACTACATTTTCTTTCCAGCAAATAATATGTTGTTGAATATCCCACGTCTTGCCTAGCTGTGGCAGCGGGGTGTGTCCCTCTCTGCCTTTTTTTTTTTTTTTCTTTTTTTTTTTTTTCCACATTTTTAAACCTGAGGACAAGTCCTTTGCCCCCAGAAGAGCCCTGAGTCCCCTTCCTTAACCTGAGCTGTCATCTGTCCCTCTCCCCTCTGGTGTTCCTGTCCAGCTGAGGAGGGCTGGGTGCCCCAGGGGGCTTATCACCCTGCCCTGCAATCAGTCAGAAAGGTCATTGCTGAGTACTGCTGGTCAAAACCTCTGCAACACCCTGCACTGCTGCTGCTGAGCCTCAGAGCAAAGGACCAGGGCAGGAATTAAGCCAGATCTCTCCCGTGGCAGTGGAAGCATAACCTCTCGGCCAACCCCAGAGGATTTTATTTTATTAAGACTCCGGGGTCATGCCTCCCTTCATTCAGCCAGCCCTTAATTCCCATCCTCCAGAAACAAAGGAATTGCTAAAGAATTAAAAAACCTCTCTCCTGTGAATACACAGGCAGAGCCACTAGTGAAGTTCCACTTGGCACCTGAGACCTGCTGGGTAAAATGGTTAGGAGTGGGAAAATTGGTTTAGATAAAATTATCCTCTTCCATTCCCAGAGACAGGCATTCAATGCAAACCTCACTGAAATGGAAACACTTCCTGCTGTGTAAACTGGGGCTTGTGCTAACAACACTGGGGCAAGTTCTGCTCCTGCTGAAGCAGATGTTGGTTGGAGTGATTTCAGATCGCTCCATCAGCTGGCTGGGTGTCTGTAGGGCCCTGCTCTCACTTCGGATTTATAGTTATGGAGCTCAAGCAGTATCTTGCTCTGAACTGTCTCAGTCAGTACTTGTTTCTACCTGGTTTTATTTCCATGTGCCAGAGGTCTGTGTTTTCATCCTTGCTGTGCTAACAATCACTTCCTACCTCACCATGCACAGCAAGACTACCCAGTTCCTCATGTTGTTGACATCAGATTCTGCTAAATCAGTCCAGACTTGATACAAAACTACAAAAACCCACCTTCATCTAGTGGAGAGAATTCCCTGTTTATCCTAGCTAAGGCAAGAGTGGATAAAGCCCTCAAAAACCTGGTCTGATCTAACAGGCCCTCCTGAGGTCCTCTCAAACCTGAATTATTCTGTCATTCTAAGGCAGGCATCTGTGCTGTAAAACTGGGTAGGTTTTCCTGGACAAGGAGCTGAAGGGACTTTCAGGTCCCCAGAATGAGTAGAGCCCCTCCAACATGGCAAGCAAGGGGTTGCACAGACAGCTACAGCCATGTCCCACCCATGTCCTCCCTGGCAAGATGTTCCCTGTTCAGAAATGGGATTATGAATCAACCCCAATGCAAAGCAAAACTCTTCCCTGGTGAAACCACTGGAGCACTGGTACACCACCAGGGACATTGTGATAACTCAGTATTATTTATAATGTTATTTTTTCAGCTAATATTCATGTTTATACTAAACTGGACTCATTAACTATCCCTGCTTATTGAGGGAGGTTGGATGAGATGACCTTTAAAGGTCCCTTCCAACCCAAACCATTCTACGATCCCTGAATTCACAGTATTTTTCCCTTATTTCAGTGCCAAGTGTGCACAAGGAGGATAGTGTCTGTAAAAGGGGGGGAAATAAATAGATTGCAATCTTCCTCATTGCTCTGCAGCTCCTGCTCATGGGAACCAGTCCCTCCCTTTCAAACAACCTTTGCTGACAGGATTCTGGGATGATCCATGGCAGGATGCACCAGAGGGCCACGGCAGCCAGTGCAACGTGACGCATTTACTGCACTACAACGTCCTGTAGCTCAGTGCTAATGACGTCTGGGTATTGAAATAACCTCCACGGGGAGCAGCGCTGCAACACCTGCTTCTTCTGCTGGATAACTCAGCCTTCAGCTCCTTGCTGCAATGGGGAAAAAAAATACTAAAAAAAAAAAACCTTCTCAGAGAGGTTGCTGAAGTGGAATGTCACATTAGGGCATGCTCGTTAATGACAAACCATTACAAGGTTGCCAAGTGTTCAAAAAGATGCTCCCGGGATTGCTAGTCTCTTGGAATATTTTATGTAACATTTAATTATCAGAGAGGTTCAGATTACATGCGGTAATATAAATAGAAAAAGCAAGAAAACCTTTCATTAAGTGGTGCTCAGTTATCATTAATCACATATTTATTATATGATAACATGCCATAATAAGGTTTGGAACGCAGGTCTGGTGGTTGAAGTGTCTCTGACATGGAGTGGAGCTAATGAGGACTGAGGGTCAACTTCTGCCCTCAGTTAAATCAGCAAAGTGGTTGATTCTGCTGGTGCAGTCATAAACTGGAACTAAAGGCCACTTCTCAGCATTCCCATCCCAACAATGGGCAAAAGCCTTGCCCAGGGTAGGATCAACTATTTTTTGTATTTATGTATTTTGTATTAAGATGGGATTACTGTGTTCAGCAAAGCACACCACCACTCTAGCAGGGACGTTTGGGTATCCTGTTCCATAGGATTCCCATTCCTCTGGGATTTCTTGCTGCTGGGAGCCCTCTACAAGGCTAAATGTATCCAGGGAAGCTGCTGGGAACTTCAAAGCTATCAGTGATATCTTCAGTGATATCTCTGAGAGATAATTTTCCTTCTGAATGTTTCCACTGGGAATTTCTAACAAGTTGGCAGAGCAAATTGTGAGATCACCCTCTACCTTCTGACGTGTGTTGCTAAGAAGAAAAATGAGTTAATACCTGACAGACATGAATACAAGGTTTAGGTATTTACACATTTCTTCAGGCAGTCTTCAAACTCAGGCAGGCATGGATTATGTCATTCATAGTCACACAGTTTTCCAAACTGTTCCTCCTATAAAAGACATACTTAATATTTTACTTAATAGATTATGTTTATTTATTTATTTATTTATTTATTTATTTATTTATTTGATTTTTAAATGAATGTTTATATGCTGGGGGATGAAAGAGCATTTGGAGGCAGCACTGCTAAACAAATTCACTATGTTTTTTCTAAATCAAGTCCTGTTCATAATCAATATGAGATACAGCCAGGAGAATTTTCTGCTGAAAATAAAGATGACCATATGTACCAGTGCATACATCTCCTTCGCATTTTATTAAGCATTTTGATTTGTGGACAAATGGTCAGTGGTCAAAAGGTCAGTGTTTACCCAGTTAGAAACTAATACCTGAGAGCCATCTATCCCTGCAGTGACACTGCCTGCGTCCAGAAAGATTCTGTGATTTACTTTGTTTGAAAAAAAAAACCTAAGCAAAATATAGTATTAATACAGTGGGCACATTCCTGAAAAAACAGAAACGTCTCTTCAGTCTAGAATTTTTCTTTGGTCTCTCTTCTATTTATTCACTTTATTGTTCTCATAAATTTAAGTATTTAGTTTTTGCTGCACATTTAACAACATCTACTGAAATATGACTATTCCTTTAGTTTTCTTAAGTATGTAAAGTACTACTTCCAGGTCTAATTTTTCTTCAATGAATGTAATAAATGCCTTGAGAAATGTCCCTATGGTTGTCAGAATGAATGTGAAAAGTTAAAAGTGCCTTTTTTTCTCTACAGATTAAAGCCATTTCAAAGTTAATAAAGGAGATTATCCTTGTTTGCAGAATGGAAAGTTTGCTCTTAGGTGCCTATATGTAATTCCTGCTGACTTTACCAAAGGAGTGGGAATTCTCTTTTTGCTCATGTGCATCCTTTGCAATTTCAGCAGCTCTTTGGGATTCTGTTCTCACTGGTAAGGAAAGCACATTGTATTCGCAGGATGAACAACCATCCTAAGAAATTCCCATGGGACACCCCTGTGGAGAGCTGGCTGTGGCAAATGTTGGTTTGCAGTTTGGCAGTCTGTAGCCAGGGAGAGTGTTAGGGCACTGGGTGCACCTGCAGTGAGAAGCCTGCACCTTGAGGTCAGTCAGAACCTGGCAATAACATCCCAGGCACTGCAGGACCACCCCAGAAGAGGCTTGGGCTTGGTGCAGACCCTAATAAATACCCCCTTTGGAACACCTGCACAGTGGCCACACACTCCAGCAACCACTGCAGGCACCAGACTGGGGCCCATGCTGTCTACAGAGGTCACCTTGGACACCTCAAGGACCTTAAGCCAGAAGCAGAGCTGGTTGCTCTGGTAACCGGCCTGCCATTCTTGGCTCCGTGTTCCGATTTGCCTCAGGCTCTTTCCCCAGGAACTGCTCATTTGGTGGGGATCTAAGGGATCCCAAGCTAAATCCAAATGAGCAAGTCCTGCCACAAATTAGATCATCCCTGTGGCTACTCATGGTGTTGGACTTTCTCTAGAAAGTTCTTTACTTAGAGGGTGCTGAGGCCCTGGCACAGGGTGCCCAGAGAAGCTGTGGCTGCCCCATCCCTGGAACTGTTCCAGGCCAGCTTGGATTGTAGCAATCTGGTTTACTGGAAGGTGTCCCTGCCCATGGCAGGGTGTGGAATGAGGTGATGTTTACAATCCCTTCCAACTCAGGCTATTCTATGATTTCATGACTTCTGACTTGGGTGTCTCTTCACCACCCTTCAGGGGGCTGGGCAGGGACATGCTGGAATGGCTGAGCACCCCCTGCCCTCCCAGTGACACCACAGACAGTTTCTGCATGTCCCAGGGGAGCATTTGGTGTTGGTCCCATCTAAGGGGTCATGGGGAGCTGCCTGCTGTCAAACAGCCCCACATTTCATCCAAGCAGCATCTGCATTTGCTTGATGGAGTGCTTCCCCTCCCCACATTGGAAACCTCGTTGGGATCACTTTGGAGGACAGACATTATTACTGTATTTAATTTTTGAAACTCCACTGGAAAAGTTAATCACTTAAAGAAATCCCTGCACTTACTACATTCAACTTTTCCCCTTGTAAGAAACAACTGGAGAGTTTGTGCTTTTAATTATTATCATTCTCCCCTGAAATTATAGGCAGAGCACTCAGTGACATTCGAAACATAAATTACTGGCCTGCAGCCTTCTGCTACTGTTTCTCTATCTCTCTGCCAGGGCTTCAAATCAATTTTCTGCATTTCTTTCAGATTTTCTGAAGAAAATTGTGGAAAATAGCTGTTGGCACATGGCATTTTTCCACAATGGTTAGAACTATTGAATGGGGCTGTAATGGGCTGTCTTGGAGAAACCAGCCCCATTAAAATGCCAGCCTCAGATGGATCAGAACATTCTCTCAATTGGAATTTCATAACTGTTCCACAGGAAGAGCAACATAATTTTCCTTGGTTTTGCCTGTAGTCCTGTAGTTTCACTTAAAAAAGAAAAATTAGCTGCCTCCTAATTTTAATCTCTTCTCTTCTCTTCTCTTCTCTTCTCTTCTCTTCTCTTCTCTTCTCTTCTCTTCTCTTCTCTTCTCTTCTCT